>VZUI01008861.1:0-187559 GCA_013401135.1 Cettia cetti
GTGAGGGGACAGAGGTGCTGTGAGGGGACAGAGGTGCCGTGAGGGGACAGGGGTGCCGTGAGGGGATAGGGGTGCTGTGAGGGACAGAGGTGCTGTGAGGGGACAGGGGTGCTGTGAGGGGATAGGGGTGCTGTGAGGGGACTGAGGTGCTGGCACAGCCGCTCTGGGTTTGCCTCCTGCATTCAGTCTAGTTTACTCCTCTCCTTTGAGCCATTTGTCCTTTGTCCAAATGCCATAAAAATCTCAGTCTTGTATCAAACATTAATACTGCTGAACACGGGGACTTTTATATATTTTGGGGGTTTTGTTAGAGTTTTGTTAAGGTTTTGGGTTTTTTTTAATACAATATAAAGGGACTTCTGATCACAAGTTGAGCATCCTTGGTGCTCTATGCTTTCAGTAATCAGATTTGGAACAGAAGCATCTTGTCTTCATGCGTGTGTTTGACACTAAATATTAACAAATTGTGGTACTTGCAGACTTGGTCTGTAAAACTCTCCTGATTAGCTTTGTTCTGATTACAGAGTGAATCACAGATTACAAATCCTGGCCCTGCAGTGGAAGAAAGACACAGACCAATTGGGAAGAGAATTGGGTAAGAGTTATCCATCTAATTAGAGGTGAGAAAGAATTACTAAAGAAAAGAGTAACTAAGCTAAATACTCAGGTCCTTTTAATTACCTCATTAGGGCAGTCTAAAATGAAGCACTTCTATCAAAGTCACTCTGGTCCTTGGGCTTCACTGGAGTGAGGATGAGGGGAGGCTTTGGGCAGCCCTGAGGTCAGGCCTGCCACACCAAGGTGGGCAAAGGTCACCATGGGGTCTGTGGGTGCAGTGTGAGCTCCAAGGACAGCACTGTCATCCCAGGCAGCGACGCTGAAACCAGTTTGGAATTCAGCTGGGAGGAAGCCTGTACCTGCCCAGTACCTGCCCAGTACCTGTCCTGTACCTGTCCAGTACCTGTCCTGTACCTGTCCTGTACCTGCCCAGTACCTGCCCAGTACCTGCCCAGTACCTGTCCTGTACCTGCCCTGTACCTGCCCAGTACCTGCCCAGTACCTGTCCTGTACCTGCCCAGTACCTGTCCTGTACCTGCCCAGTGCCTGCCCTGGCAGGAGGGTTTGTCCTCACCTGTGATGCTGCTGGCAGGAGCAGCGAGGTGTTTGAAGCCCCAGGAGGCAGCAGCGGGGAGGAGAGGGGTGTGGGATGTTACACGGACCCTGGCACGGCCCTGGCAAGTGCAGACAGCCCCAGCGCACCGCAGCAGTCAGTGATTAAACTTTGTGAAAGCACTCTGTGCCGTGGCTGGGATAACCTGGATGTGGGGAAGAACAGACAGGGCTGGGAGGTTGGGCAAGCAGCCCTGCCCTGTCGGGGTCCTGCCCCATGGTCCTGGGGGAAAAACCTGCTACCCAGAACCCATTAATTATGCCCTCATGTGATGTTCTAATTGCTCTGTATAATCTGCAGCATCTGTGCTAGGTCGCAGCTTCAGCTATTTCATAACAAGGTACTTTCCCTCAACACTGGCAAACGTCCCTTGTTTAAAGGGCAGGGGAATATTAAATACACACAATTTATATTTATTTGCCTCCGATCAAACCGCAGCTCTTACATTAATTTTGGAGGACTTTTTGGCAATTAGCCTGCTCAGGCCATATTTGGAAATCAAATGCACTATTTGTCGAAAGGCTTGGAATGATATTAAAAGTCTGCTTCACGAGAGGCCAGGGGAGGGAGGATGCTGAGCTGGCGGCTGCCCCGTCCCCACCGCTGCATGTCAGTGTTGCACCGAGCACGGCAGAGATCCCCTCCCGGATCTCCGCTGTCACAGACCTGCGGAGCGCCTGGGGGGCGACGGGACCTCGAGGATGAGCGCGTTCCACCGCTCTGTCGATGCTCTGAGACTCGAATTCTTCCAGGGACGGGGCAGCCACAGCTTCTCTGGGCAGCTGTGCCAGGGCCTCAGCGCCCTCACAGGGAAGAATTTTTCCCACATACCCAATCTAAACCTCCCCTCATTGGGTTTAAAGCCACTCACTGATGTTCTATCACCCCCCCAACTTGTAAAAAGTCTTTCTCCAGCTCTCGTAGCCCCTTTAGGTACTGGAAGGTGCTCTGAGGTCTCACCACAGCCTTTTCTGTGGGCTGAAGAGCCCCGACTGTGGGGCTGTTCCCAGAGGAGAGGGGCTCCAGCCCTGTGGGTTTCTCTGTGGCCTCCCCTGGACTCACTCCAGCAGCTCCATCCCTTTTGTTGTGGCCCCAAAGCTGGGCACCTCTCCAAGTGGGGTCTCAGAAGAGCAGAGCAGAGAGCACAATAATCTGCCTCGACGTGCTGGCCATGCTCCCTGTGATGCTGCCCAGGTTATGGCTGGTTTTCTGGGCTGTAAGCGAGCACAGTTATCCCCCATTATCCCCTTCCCCTGCTGCCCTTCATGCCCCCTCTGTCCCTGCAGCAGACACCGAGCCCGTGCTCACCAAGGCCTTGTCTCCTCCCGTGCTCCTGTGGCCCTGTCCCCAAACCTGCTCTCAGCTCTGGCCCAGGGCCCGGGCACCACTCTGCTTCTCTATTCCTTTAATCAATTTCTGGTGTTACATCACACCCTTCCCTACTTGTTACAGCATATCAGGCATCTGCCACTAATGCTCATTAATTGGTCAATTACTTTATTTATGTGCTAAACATTATCTAAAGCACCAGTCATTACCAGCATCATGGCTTTGGCTGGGCTTGGCATTGTGCAGTTTTTCCAGGCTTGAAGTGCCTCACTCTCTCCTTGGCATCAAGGCTGGGGCCTGCACCCCTGTTAACCCTTTGTGGTCCAGTCACCAGCCCTGTGCTGGTCCCCATTCTCAGAGGGCAGGCCAGTAATCACTGCCAAGTTTCCCAGCCCTTCCTCAGAGCTATTTCTCTTTGGATTTATCTTGTTTTCTCTGCTGCATTCAACTCCTCCCTGCCTGAAATTAGGATGAAGGAAGAAAACCCTGAAAGCACAAAAAAAAAGATGATGGGAGAATCCCCATAACCCTCTGCTAGGGAGGTCAGGTTCCACCACACATCTTGGTTTTTATCCTCATCTGCTGCTACAAATCAGCTCCCAGTTCACCCTGAGGTGTCAGCTCTGCCTGTTTGCTCCGGGGTGCCAACAGCCTCCTCACCAGCGGGAAATTGCTGCAGAGTAGGATCTTCTCCTCTTGCTCTGCTGTAAGATGTCCTGCCATCCTCAAAATGCCACAATGGCATAAATAATTTAGGGGTGTAACACTTCAGTGACAGAAAAGCAGTAAATAAACACTTGGTGTGTGCACAAAGTTTCATTATTGCGCCCTTGGTGCCAGCCCACGGAGGCACCGCCATGCAGCACCTCAGTCAGCCCGGGCCATGGTGTCCAGAAAAGCAGCACTGCAGGGGCTGCCTGTGAGCTTTCCCAGCTTCAGCAGGGATGGGCAGAGGTTTTCCAGCTGCACTGGCTGCAGGGTGTGTGCTCAGATTCCTCTCTGGGTGCTGTGTGCTGCCTGGCTGCTCCTTGCCTGCTGGGGCAGCTGCTGCCAGTGCCTGCACCCAGGGGAAGCTGGAAACCATTTTTGTTGATGCTCTTGCAGTGGTGGTGCCATACTACAAACCAGTCTCAGTAATTTCTGTTGTTAGCTGATGAAATAAAGCCAAGAGAGCCCAAGCACAGAGTCAGAGCAGGGCTGGGGTGTTGATGGGCAGCCTAAGAGGGGAGTCCCTTGGTGGTGCTGGGGCTCCAGCCTGGGTGCCCTGGCCCTGCTGCTGCTGGCCCATGGTATAATGCCAGCCTGGCCCCTCCTGCAGCCACAGTGCTGCAGGGCTGGGGAGCTGCTGCTCCTGGGGACACTCCTGATGCCCATTTCTGATGTGTTATATTCTTAGCAAATACTACTATGAAATTTATAATATCCATGCAAGTATTATCTCTGTACTTAAATCCTTTAGGTTAATTGAATAGAGGTATCATTATCTAGATCTTGTTTATGTGTTGCTGCCTGCAAAATAGAACCAATTCTCCAGACTGAAATGATGAATATGGGCACCAAAGACATTTTGTAATTTAATTTTAATGTCAATGTGATATTATTATTTTAATAGCCTTAAAGAATAATTATTTTTAAAAAGGTAAATGTTGCAGTGCTTTTCTCAAAACCTTGGAAGGAAAAATTATGCCACAACAATACAATATTTATTTTGTTGTCAGGTGTGGTGTGCCATGGGGAAGAGCTGCTATTAGTTTGGACTTTAAGGCTCAAACTTGAACACTGTTGAGATCTTATTGCTGCCACTGGTGGCTCTTGAAATCTGATGCATTACTCTGAAATTTTCCTTATATTATTATTCCCCACCTGCAGAAGTCTAGAGACAAGGTCATGCTGGGGTGTGTTGGAGCCCAGCATCCCAGGGGTGTCTCGCAGGGTGCCATGCTGCAGGCTGTGTAGCAAGCCCGGCTTTTGGCCCGAAGTGGCCCGGGGAGGTTCCGGACTGGAGCGTGTCCTGCCTCTCCTCCCTGTGGCCACAGCGCCGTGTGAGGCCATCCCCCAGCCCCTGCAGCTCCCGGGCTCCCGCAGCTCACTGGGTGGGGCTGTGCCACAGCCCTGACTGCCCCGATTCATTAGAAAACCTCACCCCCACGGTGCAGGATTGGTGAGCCCTGGTGGGCAGCACCGCTCACCCGGGGCCGGGCTGGCATCAGCCGGGCACGGGCCTTAGCTGGGCTCGGTGGGCACATGGAGCTGCGGAGAGATCTGGGGCAGGGACAGGACCCAGCCCTGCCTGCGGAGAGATCCGGGGCAGGGACAGGACCCAGCCCTGCCTGCAGAGACCTCCTGGGACAGGGACAGGACCCAGCCCTGCCTGCAGAGAGATCCGGGGCAGGGACAGGACCCAGCCCTGCCTGCAGAGAGATCCGGGGCAGGGACAGGACCCAGCCCTGCCTGCAGAGAATGGCTCAAGGCAGCTCTAGGAAAACGCAGCTCACTCATGCTGGCCTGGATGTTGAGCTGAACATGAATGAAAGCTGAAGAACAGAACAGTATTTTTTCCATGCCTCCCTACTTTTGTTGTGGGCACTTTAAAATTAATTTCATTCCCTGTGCCCTGTGTGAAGGGTGGTCCCACAGGGGTGTGCTCAGCACAGGTCAACCTGAACTCTTTGTCCTTGTAAGGTGCTTCAGGGTTTAAAGAATTGTTGTTTATTGCTCTTAGCCCTTATTCCTGAGCTTTTCTGCAGTTGCTGAAGCCTGGGCTGAAGACACAGGGTGGGCTCAGCAGGTGTCCCCCCTGCCCTCAGGTACAATGAGCTCCAAACCTTTCCAGGGTGCTGTGCTCAGTGTCTGAGGAGCATCCCAGACTGGCCAAAGGGAGAGCAGGAGGGAGGGACCTTTTCTCCCCTGAAGAAAAGAGAAGCAAGCTATTTTTTTTTTCTTTACAGTTTTATTTACAAAATGTATTAAAACTCTTTGTACAATACCTCATCAAAATGAGGCTCAGTAATTGATGCCCACACATGCAGTTTATGCTTTTACAGCCATTAGTTTGCTTGGCAATTTTTCTGTTCACTCAAGTGCAGTTTCAACGACCAAAAATAGGAACTTAAATTACCAAAAACAAAACAAACCAAAAAAGGGAAATAAAAAAAAAAAAAGAAGAAAAAAAAAAGAAAAAGGAAAGATCCCCCAAAGCCCCTGAAGCAAAACAAATAAAAAAAACATACCAAAACAAATCATCATGAGACTACTGCCAAACTTCTGATAGCTTGAAGTTGGTAGCCGGAATTGGTAAGCACTCAACACATTTTAGATTTACATGCAAGTTTAAAAAATATCGAACCATTTACCAAACTCCCTTCACTGGTGTGAAACCTCCACTCTTAAAAATTGATCTGATAAACATACATCTTTTATACAGCTTTTAAGAAAAACATTTGTTTTAAATACAACTCATAACTGCACAGCTTTAGCTCACCCTTGCTGGGGAAGTGATCATGTTCAGAAGTTGAAAAACAAATCAGAGTTTCATGAAAAGAAAATGGAAACAAAACCTTTTTTTGTCAATATCTCATTAAAAACTTGAACAATAAATTATTCTCCTATGAGCTCTTAAAATGATTTTATATTACATTTTGTTGGAAATACATATTTTTAACAAGACTTTTTCTTTTTTTTTTTTTGGATTTTTTTTTCATTTTTTGTTTTTAAATCCTATTAAAAGTTCAAATCTATCATCAGCAAACTAAATGCCTAAGGGTCAAACTGGTTTAAATGAGTTTCTTTTTCACTGTATGTTATTGATGAAATAAAACTCTATCATAAACTACGGAAAATACATATTGTCGATTAGAGGTAATTAGTATGCAGATATTCCATTGAACATTTCCCATGTGATTGACAATATGTTTAAAGTTTTGTGATTTTTTTCTTTTTTTTTTTTTTTAGTTTTTTATTTTAGAGATGAAGTTAAGTATTTTCCAGGCAGAGGTTCAAGGCTGAAATGCTGCTGCTAAGACGTGTGATGTGAGTAAGAGTGATGCAGCAGCATCCTCCTCCCAGAGGAGCAGGGGCAGGAGCATCCTCTCCCAGGCATGAACAGGAGCTGGCAGGAGCTGCTATCACAGGACAGTACTAGCAGGAGCCCTGTTAGATGGCTTACTGTCACTCTGAGCTGCAGCTCTGACTGACTCGCTGTCCTCTGGCCTTGCCTCTGTCTTACAAGGACCATCACTGAGAAGCACTAGCTGAGCACGGTGCTAGGTGGGAGAGAACTGGGGAGAAGCAGAAGCAGGCCTGGGAAAAACTAACCTGCCCTTCTCTTGCTTCATTGCTTGATATTAAACAGTGAATTCAAATGTAAATGCACAGCAAGAAAAGAGATATATGGTCTCAGCTTAAACAGCAAGTGGCTTTTCCTTTTTTTTTTTCAATTTTAAAAGCCACCCAATGTCATTTTAATAAAGCACCTGTAGGTATGCCTGATGATAGAACAAAAAAAAGGAATGCAATATTTTCTGCCCGCACTTTAGCTACCTTGTGAAGAAATTAATTTACTGATCTGGAAGCAAGACATGCAGTTCCACAAATTACTTTCTTTTGGATTTACAGGTTCACAGTCATTGACCTTAATTGGTTTGAATGCACGGATTCTTTCCTTCAGGTGTTACACCTTTTGCTGCTATACAGAATTGCTCAAATTAGCTGGAGAGGTTAAAGTGGCTCAGAAAAAAAATAAAATCACACCACTGTAAGTAAATACTGAAACATCTTGACATCAGCTCATACAAGCAGTGGCAGGCCAGTCCACATCTGCACGCAGCCCATTTCTGAGGCTTTGTGTCAGGAGGAGTTTCAGAATTTGATACGACTGGGGTGGCTGATGGAACCAGCTGCGGTTGCTTTCAGGACACAAGTTCAGTTACTGTGCAGTGGTATCAAAGAATGGCTTTTGTTGCACTGATCTTTTTTTACAAGAATTTTTTTTCACATACCAATATCTTGTTACCAGTTACCAGTCCTTTTTCCCTTTAATTTGTTTGGTTTTTTTTTTCTTTTTCCTTTCCTTTCCTCTCTTCTTTTTCTTTTACTTCTTCGAAGCAAAGCAAGAATATTTCAGTGATGGTTTGCATTGTTGTGAGTCTCAGAGTCTTCCATAAGGCACTGAAGGAAAAAATACCAGTTTTTCCTATTAAAAGTACATTGCACCATCATCAATGCGCATCATGCCTGACACCTTGGAGAGAGTACAACTGGCTCAGATGGTCCAAATCCATGAAGTAGCCACATTCTCTGCTGCTTTTTGTCTTGCATGCTGTCAGGGTGAAGATCTAAAATAAAACCAGAGGGATTTCATCATTGCCTGGCAGCAAGGGGCAGGGGAGCTCAGCGCATGGAGAGGCACAGACTGTGGGCAAGGGGCTAACCAGGCCTTTTCCAAATCGTTTGTCAGCAATCCAGCTCTACTTTTCCTGCTATAGAAATCATGAATTCAAATGCAGAAAGTTTGGTTCTGGTCCAGTTTTTTTTTTGAAACTTCCTACAAGCACTTACCTGACCTGATTATAGCTTACAAAACAAAGAAGAATCAGCAACAAGAGAGATGAGAATTCTGATTATAGTGATTTTTAAAGCAATTAACAAAATACTTTCATTTGAACTAGTACAATGCTGGAGAAAGGAGTTACTCACTTCAGCACAAACCCAGCTTCCTCTGTGTATAAAACAGAATGGCACCTTTCTGATCATACTTCTGATCAGGGAAGAAATTTAAATGACTGATACCCAAAAACTGCCACAAGATGGTGTTTGAAAAGCATCTTGCAGCAGCCCCCTGGTGCACACAGCACAACAGCACGGACAGCTATGAAGGAAAGAAAGCAGAAATAAATCCCAGAGGGTTTATCCCAGCCCGCAGCCTACCCCTAGATTTTCACACTCTCTGTGCCGTACACGTTGTAGCCTTCTCTGTAGGTAGCGTAATTCTGGGTGTTGGTGGCAGGGGCAGGTTTGAAGTTCTGCGTGTTCTTGGTGAGTTTCATTCGCTTGGACTCGGCCCGGGACTTGTAGCAGAACTCGATCAGTGCCACCATCATGGCCAGCCCCAGGCCTCCCACAAGGATGTAGAACACACCAGCAACATTGCTCAGGCTCAGAGCGCTCGTCTTGTCCTAAGAGAAACCAGCCAGGCTGTCAGCTCTGCTGGGAGCAGCAGGCAGGCAGACAGACACACACACAGACAACAGGCTGCTTTGCACTGGCCCTGGCTGCAATAGCTACCCTGAGGTGTTCAGTGCCCCCGGGCCTGTGCTGTCCCCCCATCCCCGCAGCCCGGGGCTGCCCAGCACTGACGGCTCTGCGCTCCCTGTGCTGGCTGGACCCTGCCTGGCTCCAAGCAAGGAGGGGATTTGGCCGCACGGTGTCCCAGAGCAAGGCTGCCCATGGCCGAGCATCCCCGGCAGCAAAGGCACTGGGGAAAGCCGTGCCAGTGGCTGCTTAAAACAGCAGGATTTACAGAAGGCCATGACAAAACTAGAAAAAGAAAACGCCAAACCACTACACACTTGGGTTTGGTCAATGTAGGTAAAATTCTTGAGATGCTGCTAAACTTAACTACCTTTTTTCAACAGGAAAAAAAAAAACCCACCCTAAAAAGATGGTCAGTTATTCAGAGGTCAAGTAGCAGAGCCCTGAGCTGAACTAATACCTTCTGGAGGAGTGAGTTATTAAATGAAACCAGACATTGTAACAAAAATCACTGGTCAGGGTTTATCTTCCTTCAATACATGTCAGATGGGGGAGAAGCTTGCATTTTTTAAAACAGGGTTCTGGAATGGGATTAAATAGAGCTGCAACCCTTCTGCTGCTGCATGGGTGGGTGGCTGTGGGCAGGAACAGCTCCTGGCTGGCACAGCTGGCTGGGCTGCCACACCACACTGGCCTGGAAGGACAGGCAGGTGCAAAGGAATTTGTCTGTGCCCAGAGAAGACACTGCTGACAGAGCTCGGTTAACAAGTCTTTCTAAGGAGAGCTAAATTTGCACATAGTCAGAGTAAAATATGATCTACCTTGTGCCCGTGTGTTTCACAGGCAGTTTGGATAGACGTGGTTGTAGCAAACAACCTGCCATTTAAACTAAAGATCCCAATCATTTATATCTCTTTTCTATCACAGTTCCCTCTGGCAGCTGCTGTGTGTTCAGATATCCCATGATCCCAAATTTATCTGATACAACAGCTACTGGGTTGTACCCTAAGCAACTTCCAGTCCTACTGAAATCAATGAAATTTTATTATTGGCCTTGCTGGAACTTGAAATTGTGCTCCGACACTGAAAGGGTGCTTTGAAATGATGTTTTTCTGTTTGAATGATTACAGAGCACTTCCAAAGGCACCAGGGGAGTTAGGCACTCAACTGCGGCCGATTTCAGCTGGACCTGGATTCCTCCTCCTCTTGGTGCCTTTGAAAGTGTCCTTCACTCCAACAAGCCCAGCACTTTTACAGAGTTTTTCTCCCCAATGGGTCTATAAGCATTAAAAAAAAAAAAATTCCTCCTTTTAACTGACTAGTGTAAATAAATATTCCCTACATTTAAGTGTGCAGCTACTGGGCCAATCCACCTCAGGGGTGGGACCTCCCCTGGGGTCTACAGTGGTCCTGTGTAGGGCTGGACAGCCCCATAGCATGGCTGGTACAGCAGCAAAATGGTTCTAAGGAGTATAAAAAGGAATATACAATATTTAGGTAATGATTCACCATTAGTACTTCTGGATTTTTTTTTTTTTAATCCAACCAATTTCAAACTGAATTGGCAAATAGGGCAGGAAAAGTGATTTTTTTTTTCTTATCAGCTGTCTATCCTGAAAATTTGTGCCCTTAGCAAGCATGTAACTGTTTCCCAAACTGACATGTAGAGAACCTAAGTAATAATTTTGAAACAAAAATGGGTTTTTGCAATAAAAATAACAAAAGATGCTGGCCTAAATAATAGGCAGCGACTGTGCTGAAACTTGCACATTTAAATGACACCAGCTTGGGAGGCTTTGGGGGCTTCTCTTATCATGTTTCTAGCAAAATACTCACACAGTGAAACATACTTACAACTACAGTCTGTTACTGCATATAAGAAAAATGCTGTCATGTTCTGAGACTTATTTTTTTCTATTCTTTTCTTTCAACCTTCAAAATGTAAATAGCAATTTTTGAAAGTCATTCTTGGTATAAACAAACAGTGGGTCAAAATGTGATTGCTAATCAGTACAAAAAGACCTTCAGCGACTGACCTTACTTCCGGAGTCCTTGGCTCCACATTCACCCTTATCGTACCACCATTTGTTTTTCAGCTTGTCTAAGATGCCTTGTTCACTGAGTTTCAATACTGCAAGGTTTACAGGAGTTCTTCACGTGGGAAATAACATAAATAACATTATATTATGTTATTTTATGTTATTCAATCTTTAAACTACTTTAAAACTATACAAAGCGATAAAGCAGGGTTCCTGGCCACAAAGTATTTACACTGCAGGCAACTGGATCATCCCCTTAAGTTAAGGCTAGAGCATCTCTACATTACCAGGTCCTGCCCATATCGCTTTGAGTAATCGGCACCCACTGTTAAATGAAGGCAGTAGAAACAAAGCAAGGCCAATCTCCCACTGTGGTGCACCACAGGCACCGGCAGTAGCTGTACACGTTTGGGTGGGTTTGATCCAGCAGGACCCCCTATTGCACTAACAGACAGCAGCCCCCACACCAGCCACTGCGGCTCCTCACGGTGAACAACAGCGCTCGTACGCCGATCCCCCGTGCCTGGCGGCTCTCTGTGCACATCTGCAAAGCAGAAACCCCCGGGCTGGATCCCGGAGGGGGATCTGGCAGCCCTCACAGCCGCTGCCCCGGGCTGGATCCCTGGATTTTGCCAGCCCTCACAGCCACTGCTCTGGGCTGGATCCCTGAGGGGGATTTGCGAGCCCCCACAGCCACTGCCCCGGCCTGGATCCCTGAGGGGGATTTGCAGCTCTCACAGTCACTGCCCCGGGCTGGATCCCTGAGGGGGATTTGCGAGCCCTCACAGTCACTGCCCCGGGCTGGATCCCTGAGGGGGATTTGCGAGCCCTCACAGCCACTGCCCCGGGCTGGATCCCTGAGGGGGATTTGCGAGCCCTCACAGTCACTGCCCCGGGCTGGCGCTGCAGAGAAAAGCCATCCAGGTGGGGACAAGCGCAGGGCCCAGCGGCAGTACGGCCAGCACTGCCCGCAGAGCTTCCCGGCTGTCCAGGCAGAGGCAGCAGCACTCACTCCTGGCCTGCACAAGGCTCAGTTTGACACCAGCCAAGACTTTATTTTTATAAAATGGCTATTTTTAAGCGGCAGCTGTAATCTAATTAAGTATCAGTCAGGCCTGGTTCTACACACTCAGCTGGACACAGCCAACGGTGGAGGTGACGAGCCACATGAGACACCCCTGTTTGCTGGCCCGGCACTGGCACCAGCTACAGCTCCTCCACCAGGAGCCAGCAGCATTCCGAGCAGCCAGCTGTGGCATCCTGAGCAGCAAGCTGTGCTGCAGCTCCGCCTGCATCCTCCCACAGGTAGGGCTCAGAAACATTAACGGGATCAAAGCTCGCTCCAGACACTGCCGACACCCCGGGGTGCAGGGAACGCTCCTGGCCACTCAGTGACACCAGGGGAGCGGCCAGGTCCTGGCCGAGCCACCACCAAGGACCCTCTTGGGCAGCTGGGCTGTGTGGAGACCCCTGGTGACCCCCAGGCAAACACGCTGCGAGTACCCAGCTGTGCATGCCTGCAATGCCAGACAGTGAAAGCTCAGTGCCTTTACCTTCCCCTTAAAAGCCCCAGCAGAGAGCGGGATGAATTATTGCTGAGAACAGTACTCTCATTTTAAATTTCATTTAAAAACTACCCAATATGGAGAGATTTTATGCAATACATCTCTCAGGTTTGAAAAGCATTGTGCAGCTGAGAATACACAAACAACAGGAAGAAGGTTATAAACACCTTTCCTCCTACCTGCATATTTTATTGTGCAAATTTTCCCCTCCCCCCAGTCCTATTCTGAACACTATTTTTAATTTGCATGCCTTTGTAAACCCCATACGGAATACTGAGAATTTGCATAACATCCAATACATTATAGATTAGCTTTCACAACATTATACAGTATTGGGAAATGAGGAGGCTTAATATGCTAATTAGGGTGCTTTATTTTTTTTAAGCCAAGATTGCAGCTAATTGTGCACACACAACTGCCAAGAAAAAAAAAAAAGTAGTAAACTAAAATTATCTTAACTAAACAGATGGGAATTTGCCTAAACTGGGGTTTTCATTATCATTTGTCACAGCCCTGTTTGCCAGGTGAGGTACCACATTCCCTCAGCCTGGGTAGGAGAGAGGTGATTCGGTCCATCCATGTGTCCCAGCAGAAGGAGCTGAGTGGGGTGGGCAGACAGGTGCCAAGGAGTCACTCCTTGCTTCAGACCCACCCAGGCTTTGCT
This sequence comes from Cettia cetti, assembly GCA_013401135.1. Lineage (NCBI taxonomy): Eukaryota > Metazoa > Chordata > Aves > Passeriformes > Sylviidae > Cettia > Cettia cetti. The sequence goes on from VZUI01008861.1 coordinate 13,018, forward strand.
GGTGGAGCTGTCACCATGCCGGCCTGGGGACAGCCCTGGTGCTGGGGCTGTCCCCACCCTGCCTGGCACAGGGGCTGAGCAGGTGGCTGCTACCAGAGGGTCAGGCAGTGTACGGAGGGATCCCTGGATTAGTCAGACATGAAAGGGCAGCTGGTGCCTGTCCCTCCCTGCCTTGGCCTGTCCTGTCCCCCCAGCACACAGGTGACCTGAAGATTTGCCTGAGCCAGTTCCCAGCCTCCCTTGGCTAAGCTACTTGTCTGGGCAGGGCACTGGGATGAATGTCTTGTACCTGATTGAGGACAACCTCTCAATGTGCAAGAAAAGGCACCAATTTGTGAAGCATGAAATACAGCTCGTTTCATCAAAGTCCTAAGGAACAATTTTGCCTGCTTCCAGAAAATTTCCAGAATCTCCTAATGCATGAGCTGCTTCATTTGCAGCAGGATTTGAGAAACCTTATGGTGGGAGAAGGCGTGATGCCCCTGCAACCCCTGTCCAGCACTTCAGGAATGCAGTATGAGCTGGTGCAAGATGGACTCCTCAAATCCCAAATTCCCAAGGTAAGCAGATATATTGGAAAGTGAGCCTGGCTGCTGATACGTTTTCCCATTGCTCATCTCTGAGTAGCTGTCTAGCCTGGTTCAGTTTAACAGTCAGAGTCAGTCATGTCTTTGGCTGAGATCCTGATGGGAGTGCAGAGAGCCACGTCTGGAACCTGGCGTTTTTCCTGAGTGCTCAGCAGTGCCCATGGAACACAAACCATGTGTCAGCCCTCAGCTCACACCCAGCTGGTCCCAGCGGGTCCCCTGGGCAGTGCCAGCGCCGTGCCAGGGCCACCAAGCTGCAAAGTGTTCTGTTGGTTGCTTAGAGGGAATTGCAGGGCTCTTGTAGAAGTGATGGCTGCTGGGACTAGGAAGGGGAATATTCACAGGTTTTTTTAAAAAAATTATGTTGCTGTTGTTGGGCTGTATGGGATATCCCATTAAGTCCTTAGCCCTTTCCTAGGTGGCTTCCACTGGTTTTCCATGCTTTAATTTATGATGGGATTCTTTTTCATCTCCTCTGCATAGTTTCCAGACCTCTCTCGGTTAGTTTGGTTGCTTTGATAAAAGTCAAATATTCAGAGATTTGAGAGCTTGTGTTCTCTTGTTGTACTCTGTATGCCAGAAAATGAGATGAGGCCATTTGGATTGGGATGTCATCATTTTGGATTTCACAGGGTGGTATTCTTGTCCAGAAACTTGGAGTATTTTTCTTCCTTCCCATAACTGAAGGATTTTGTTGTTTCCTTGCTTTTGCTTTTCATCCAATATATCTGAATCATCCAGGCTTAAACCTGTGAGGTTGGTTGGGCAGATCTACCAAACCCTGCTAAGATTTTTTTTCTACAAATGACGGGAAGACTTGAATTTAGAGAAACAATACAAGGAGCCTCATATGGGATAGTACTGCCCTTAGAGGGGAATTAAGCCACCTGCTAAGGTTGTTCTGTTTAAGAGAGGCATGACTGTAAGATCAGTGCCCACTTGTTTTATAGGCTTTGCAGAGACTGCCACAAACACGATTTTACACCTTGACAGAAGTTGGTTTTATTGGTGTTTCATCTGTTTTGTTTCTCTGCCGTCCTGTAAAGGAGACTGTGTTTAGGTGCTGGCAGCATAACCTTCCCCTCTTCAGCCATCAGCTACTGCTAGAAAACAAGCTGTGCCAGTCTTTTTCCAGATCCCAAAGGGAACTTCCTTTTCCTTTTGCTTCCCTGGGGCCTCCTCCCTGCTGCACTTCAGTCCGTCTGGCTGCAGCACACCAGACCCAGGAGTCCTTTGCACCCTCTGATGCTGGCAGGCCCAGACAACAGGATGATACTGATGGGGTGAACTGATTTTTGAAAAACAAACTCATTAAAATCTCATCCCTGAGCTGAGTCCCCAAAGCTGCAGGTTCAATTTAAAAACTGGGGCCACCTCTCCCTCAAATTCAGCAAGTGCTACAGCACTTTGTCATGCAGGTTGATCCTGTAAAAATATGGCATTGTTTGCAGGCTGAGTATGTTCACCATGCAGATGCTCCTTCTCAGAAGAAGCAGCTGCTATGTGCTCTTTGCAGAGCATTTATTACATTTGTATTTCATTATTACCCATCTTCAATTCATGCAATTAATATGGAAAAGAGGGAACACAATGACTCAGAGGCCATCTGCTCTTTCCTCCTCTCTTTGAGACAGCCTTACCTGTCTGTGGGATTTCTTGCCTTTTACCAAAGCCCCAGTTTCAGGTCAGTTGCATAAATTTTACCTTCACTGAGAAAACTGGTGGCGTTGTAGTATTTCTTTCCATTCTTTCTGGCCAGAACAAGCTTGAAGTAGAAGACAAGTAAATTAATCATCAAAGGAGATCTTTATTAGTCCTAAAAGTGGGAAGGTAGAACTTCTGACCCTCTCAAATTATAAATCGTAACAGGTTTTTAGTGGTGTGATTAATGGCCTTTTAGGTTAATTGTCATGATTTCACCTGCACCTATTTAAAGAAGATCACCCCAAATCAGATGTTCTACCTACTGCTATCACTGACTTCTACCAGTGTAAGACACCTGCCCTGCAGGCTGCAGTCTGACATACAACTGCAAAAGCTGCCCAGGCTGCTCCTTTTGGCAGCTGGGTTCCAGTTCCTGGCCATCGTGTTTGTGTGCTAGTGCTGAAAACAGGACCCTTTCCTGAAGGAACCTGAACTGCAGTGAAGAGCCTGAGCAGTTTCTTGGAAAAGCACAGTTAATTTATGAAAAGAACACTGCGGTCTTGCCAGGAAAGGGCCATTTTCCAGGAAAGATGCCAGTGCTTTGTAGCCAGTGTTTGGGTTGGTCCTCACAAGTCGCAGCAGGCGATACAAGGGGTCAGTGACCACTAGAGGTGAGAATTGGGAACAGAAGTCACTTTAGGACTTGCACATCTCACCCAATAATCTGCAGACTTTTTTCAGCTCTATGTAACTGGTGTCTGAGTGGCATGAAGTCTCAGCAACACTGTAGTTATGTTTATTACTTGCAATCTATAAAGATTTAAGTGATGATTGGAACAGCTTTGGATAATTCACATCCCATTCCATGCTCTAATGGATGTAATATAGATGTTATACCCAAACCCAATCACTGCCAAGGAGAGTGAATGAACTCAGCAGACAGCACACTGTTCCTTTCAAACCAGATGAACCATTGCTCAGAATTCATTTAGAATTTTTAGATGCAATCCTTCAGAAAAGCAAGCTGGAAAGTAAAGGTGTAACAAGCAAGGCTCTTCAAAGCACCAACTGAAGGGCTTCCTTGGGGTGGCACGGGATGGAGAGGGCGGTGCATGGGCTGCACTGACTCTCCCAGGCTGTGGGACTGCCCATGGGCTGCCCTGGCACCTCTCACTACCTGGGTTTTACAGCTGCAGGTGTTCCTTCACCCACCATCAGCTGGTTCCTGATTTTCTGTTGAGTATCCGGTGTACAGGGTACAGTGTGGCATTTTCACAATGGTGTTGCTTGCAGCATCTAGAGAGTCCAAACATAGCTTTTTTGGGGGTTGAGGGTAAAGAAATGATCCATGAACGTGAAGGAAGACCAGAATAACATTCAACACTGAGGGCTCCTCTCTGGTCTTGAAAACATCCTTTCTTCAGTGTGTGCCTGGGGCGGTGCCTCAGGGTAGCAGAGCACAAGCTGCAGCAGACCTGGTCAGCACCTCAGCCAGGGATGCCTGGCTGGCTCAGGAGATGTCAAACACCGGGCAAGAACTCCAACCACTGCAGCTTCACTGCTCATGAGTGCCCTGCACAGGAGAGCTCCACAGGGCTGCTTGGGCAGGACATCCATGTCCCCATCCACGTTCCCAGCAGCACTGGGGAGGGCCATCTCACCCAGCCATACAGAGTTCATTTAGAGGTGAAGCTAAGAAGTTTCAGGCCAGTGGCAGTGGAAATCCTTCTCACAAAAGCAGATGGATGCTGGCTCCAAACATACGGCAAATATGGGCACCAGGAGAACTGTCCTTTGCTAACAGACCTCCCTGTGTACTTAACACTGCAGCTCACACAATGCACAATCCTGAGTGGTAACCAACAGACCCTTGTTCATTTTTCCCAGCAGACAACAAATTCCTCAGGTTAGAGAAGTACTGTGGAAATGCAGGCACACTTGGGACGCAGCACTTAGAGCAAAGCTGTTTGTGATTCCCTGTATCTTGGTACTGCTCCTTTGGGTGCACAGGAGAAGGCGAAATCACAGTGCCAAGGACAATGCCAGGCTCGGGCTGCGTCACACTGCATGGCATAGAACAGCTGTAAATCTGGTCTGGGATCTGGCCAGGCCAGATTTATTGCTGATTTGTGGCATCAGAGCAACAGCCAGCCACAGGAAGCTTCTGGCAAATCTGTCCCTCCTAATGAAATGTGACAACCTCCCTCTGCATCAGAGTGCTGCCCCAGCCAAGCCCCATGGTCAGACCAAGAGCTCGGCCTCTGCAAAGGGCTCGTGACCCTCCTGTCCAAATCTCAGTGATGTGAAAGAGGTGAGAGTCCATGGTGGTACCAGGTCTTGGTCAGTACATTACAAAGTGGTTTTTGACTTGTTTTATCGTTAAATAATAATAGACTTGTTTTATAATTCAATAATCCCTGTTGGTTTTGCCTAATCCTTTTAATTCAGAAATTTGACATATTTAAAGCACTCTCATTTCTACAGCAAGAAATGTTTTCCTTTGTTCCTTGTGACCAGAGCTGTCCTTGTTGGCTGGAACATCTCTGGGATTGCTGACATCAGCACAACCCAACCAAAACCATTATAACATCAAAGAGTTCAGATATTAAACACTTGGGTTTTAAAATCCACCTCACAGTGTCAGAGAAAGGGAAGTGGAATAAGGTGCAAACAAACAAGCATTTTCTAAATCCAAAATGCTTCCTAAAATCCTCTTGGGTAAAACTACTGAAAACACTGAATTGTTCCTGCTGGTGTCACTGGCTAATCCACACTAATTTCAGGGGAAGCACAGAGGGCAGCTGGCTGTAAACACGTGGGGCATGTCACATTTACCATGCTCAAAGAGGCAAATACCTAAAAAGCACGAAGATTACAGAAAAACAGAATATTCTGAGCTGGAAGGGACCCACAAGGACCCCTGAGTCCAACTCTTAAGTGAAAGGCCCATACAGGGATTGAAGCCACAACCTTGGTGTTATTAGACCCCTGCTCTGACCAAGTGAGCTGCCCTCAGTGACCCTGAACCAGACCAGCACTGCGTGGTACTGCAGCAACCGAGCAGAGAACCCCATCACTGCCACACACCTCACAGAAGCACCAGCCTTCCCCGCCCTGCTGGCAGGGGCAGGAGGGGGTGCTCAATGGGGCCTGCTCCTGCTGACTGGAGCTGAGTGGGCCAGAAGGAAAGTGGCCACTGCTGCATCCCTGAGCTGGCACAGGCACAGGGCTGTGCAGGGACTGACAAAGGCACAAATCAAGCCCAGGCTCTCTGTTTAATTTGATAGGATACCATAAAAAATCTCACTAACAATTATCTTGGTATCGATAAAATATAAAGATAGACCCAGTCTAGGAAGATACACCAAATCCAGCACTACTCCCTAGAGGGCATCACTCGAGGTTAAAGACCCCTCTAAATCAAATAAGGCACTTTATTTCCCCAAGCTGTACAAATCCCAGCCTGATCTGTAACTACTGAATGGACTTTTTGTCAGATCTTGTTACTGAAATAACTTCTGAATAGATACAAAACCTAATGTATTGTCCAAGGGCTCTGCTCTTCCTCAGATCAGATCATCCATCTGCCTGTTGGAATTTACCAATTTAGCAATGTCTCTGCCTTGACTTCATGTTCTATGACACACCCACACATCAGGGATGGGGAAGACTTTGTTTGGAAATGGGCTTGTTATCCAAACCCACTATGTTTGTTTAAAGATTACAGTTGCCTGGTATCTCAAGCAGGAGTGAAAAGCCCTGAAAATACAGGGCCCATATGGTCAATCCCTGTTCCTTCTTGTCACTCACTATTTCCTACCTTCTGTCTTAAAAACTGATCTTTGGTATTCCACACTGAACACTTAATATTCAATTAAAAAATGCAAAAAGCACCAGACATTTCTTTTTTAAATAATGAGCCCTTAGTTATCTTTGCTACCATTTCAGACCCACAATGCTTTTTCTTTGCCCTGTGTTACCAGCAGTTGCACATCCCCAAGATTTAACATTTTAGGGATTGAAATGCTTTATGGAAGGGCAAAGGAAGGGATAAAAGTGAAAGCCATCTAGTTTGGATAGACAAAGAGCTTGCAAAATTAGAGAATTAAAACTCAGCACCTCAAGCCCTATATATCCCACAGCCACCTAAGAAATATGCTGCATGTTGATGGCTGGGGCAGTGCTTGGAGGCAGAGCAATAAATCCCTGGCAGAGGATATTGTTTTTCCTCAACAGCAGAGCCAGCAGCAGTTCCCTTTGCCCAAGGGCCCTGAGAGATGGGGAGGAGCATCCTGGGGCTGCAGCTCCCTGGCTGCCAGGGATGGGTTTAGTTCCTGCTGAGCACCCAGTAGCTGCAACAGTTCTCCAGAACAGAACTTTGTTATTGTCTCCACTACTGGGCAGCAGTAACCTGTCATTACAGGTTGGAGCCTCCAGTTTATCCTTGCAGAATGTGAAGTGTTTTTCCTCTGGTCACAGTTACACATTTTAAATTCAGGGGTTTGAATGAGTGCAGGATGTCATTGCATCATCTATAGACACTCTGTACACACCTCTACAGAGCCAGATGTGTTACCAGCTGAGGCTGCAAGTTCCTCTGCTCTCTGCAGAGTTTGCAGCCTGTGTTTGGCAGCAGCAGCTGTCTCCATGAAAGAATATTTACATGTTTCACAAACGTAGCTCAAACAAATTAAACTCTGTACTAACAGGCTCATAATTTAAGGGAAGTGCCAAGTGCTAATGCAATAATGCACACCGACTGGGTTAGGAAACACAAGCCATAACAAGTCACTGTAGCTCATTCATAGCAGTGCCTGACACCTGAGGTATGTGGCGAGGGAGTGGAAGGAAGAGCAAAGGAGGGCAGGTGCCCACATCACACTCAAATCATCTGAAAGAGCAGCATGGACTTTTCCTGCCATTGCTTGGGACCTTTCTAACCTGGATGGGTACAAGCAAGAGACTCAACTTACCTTGCATGCCGGCTATCCCCTCACCTTCTCTTTCTCTTGTCTCTAGGCACATCCATTTTTCCCCCCATCTTTATTTTCCTCTTGAAACGGCTTCTTCTGTTTCTCCTGCTCTTGGCTCCTCAGCAGGCTGCAGGTAGTGCTGCTTAGTCCAAAGGCTACACAAGAAATTCAAAGAACAGCTACGTTCTGTGTACAAAAGCTAGAGGCATTCAGCCCACGGGAAATCCACAGAGCAGCACCAGTGCCTGCGTCCACGTGAGCACGATGCTGAAACATCAGAGTCACTCTGAAGAAGAAAGGCATTTACTTTTCTCTTTGTATGTTAAATGACAGCAGTTACTATTAGAGAGAAACAACCAAGGCCAGACCCCCAGGGACACGTTCAAAGAAGAGCCCTGCTCCTGCTGCTGGGAGCTCCACTTCCAGCTGCTGGTTTTCCTTTTTTCCTTTTCCAGTACAGAGCCTATCTCCTTGACTTTTCCCACACCGATACTTACAGCGGCAGGATAAATGACTCATGTAAGCAATCTATGGAAATTAACTGTTAAGCACCACAGATATTATCAAAAGGAGTGCAAAATTAACAAGTCTTTAAGATTTCTTGCTGCCATAAAGGCAGGACAGGGCGTCTGAGCCCCAGGTCTGCCACAATTAATGCTGCACAAACAGGTCTCTCCGCACACTCAGGCCTTGAGTGGGCTTTGGCACGGCAGCCAAGCCAGTCTCCACGATGCTAAAGGTTACACTGGCAAAACTAAACAGTTCCCAATTCTTAAGACACCACCGGTTCTGACTTCACAAACTTTGTCCCAGCACAGGCAACCTACTCTGCCCAAATTATTGCGCTGCTTCTCCCAGTTCCATTTCCAGGAAAATACCCTCAGCATTCTGCACAACAGCGCTGTCATTTCTGCAAACCAGAGCAGGCTCTCTGCCCTTCTTGGCAGTGCTCTGAGATGCTCCAACAAACTCCTAGAGCATTAAGACTTCATCACTGGCACAAAACATACACAGTATGCTAATATGTTGTAAATAATACCTGTCAATTTAACCAATATTCTGGTGTCTTCCTTTTAAGCATTATTTTGCTTTGTCACTAATTTGCACAATACAGTTATTTCATATTACTTTCCCAGCTCTGAGCATGAATTAGCTCTGTGTTACTGTCACTGGCTCTGATCAGCCATTTTATCTTTTTCCAGCTCATAATGCAAGCCTATAGAATGGATGACAAGGAAATTCATGCTGATGAACATAATTTCAAACAAATTGCTCAAATAAATCATGCTGCATCTTTTTAAGATAGCCATTTCCCCAAATGTTCTCTTTTATGCACGACATGTTTGGGAATGATGCTCTTTAGGCATCAGGTTATCAGCTAAAATAAAGCATAACAGATTTCTTCTAAAAATATGCCACTTAAAAAAATTATGCCGCAAATGCTAACGGCTGTGCCGAAAATGTATCAAAGCAAAACAGCACACAGACACGGGGGAACAGATCCCATCTGCTAATGGCCACACTCACAGCTCCAAAGGTCTTGGGAATGGGATATTCTAATGGAGCACAGCTCTGAGGGCAGAGCTCAACCAGCACACTGGAAAAGTAATTCTATGATTAAAAAGAAACAATTGGAAAATGAAATAATATTACAGTGCTTGTCATTTCTCTGACGTACTCCGAAAGAGGTATCAGCCTAAAAAAGAATATATTAAAGAAGTAAGTCAAATAATTAGCAAGGAATCTTGGCACATGAAGTTGGTGAGAAGCTGAATTCAAACATTCTCCTTCCATGTTGGTTGTCAATAAATGTTACCATGAAGGTTTAAGAATACAAGAAATTTATCAACAGCAGAACTACAGGAATTTATCTGAGCAGAAAATTGTTCCTATGCAACTGAATAATTAGTTTCACTTAAGTCACTCAGCCTGTGACCGCCGTCTGCATACCCTTTTGTCTAATTCTTGTTAAATCCCTATTGAGCTATCACACAGCTCCAAGATTATAGGATTGTATAATAAACAAAATAATTAGTTTCCAAACTTGTAATACACTGTAACATATTTCCTGGAATACGTTTTTTTTAACAACTGCTATTTTGTATTCTCTGATGATTGAGAACTCAGCTTGCATGTACAAGAGCATTTGAAGAGAGGATAATTTTGCCATGAAACTAAATTCATGCTCATTTAAGAGGGCTAAGTGAACAAGTTTTGACGCATGTACCAGAACATCTGCATCAGCAAGTCAGCCCACACGTATTGAGATGCATCCCAGAAAAATTACCTACGGGTGGAGAACATTCCCCTTCAGACTTGTTAAATAAGGAGCACTACGGAAAAGGGGTAATCCCCTGTGCCAGGGCAGTACCAACAGCTAGGGCACTGCAGAGCACGCTGGCACCCTCTGCTCCACGCCAGCACCGGCACAGACTGGTAGCACTGAAAACAAGACACGTGTCAGCTGAGGCCTGTAAAACATTAAAATGGCACAACCTCTTTAGTCTTGAATTACACGTGAACCCCAGGAGCACAGAAAGCCTGAGGCCTAACCTTACACACTGTGTAAACCGACAGATTCAAAACCCACAGAAAGCCAACTGAATACCTTTTCTTTTTCCCGCTACAAGCCTCAAAATCCTTGTGAAAATGGAAGTCACTGTTAATTTCCCAGAGGCGATGAAGACACGGTAAGGAGGGATGAAGTGACAGCTCAGTCATTCCTCCCCAAGCACAGCACAGCACACACAGCCCCAGAGGCCGGGTGCTGTGAGTGCACCGACGGGCACTGGCACGAGCAAACACTCACTTACCTCTGCCTTTCAGTTCCAGCTAAAGTATCAGAGTCACAGAGGAATTCAACTCGAGGAACTGGCACCAGTCTGAAAGCACTGTCATCCACACACAGCCATTGTCAGGGGGAGGAGTGGCTGATTGCAGGCTCGGGCAGCAGTTTCCCAAGCCGGGTCTCTACTGGGGAAGCTGAGAGAGGAGCCTGTCAGCTCAGCCGCTAGAGAGAGCTGCCCCGAGCCAGCAATGCTTGCCTGGGAGGGAGGGCAAGGCCTGTATCACCACCTCATCATGAGTCCCCCAGCTGCCACCTCCTTTGAGGTAAAAAGGAAAAAAAACAACACTTTTGAAGTGACTCCTCTGAATGCTCTACAAATGAAGCTGTGCTCATATAAACAATTGACCAGAGAGATGGGATGAGATGATGAGGGCAACTTCTGGTGGGAGGACAGTGAGGAGAGAGAGGCCGCGAGACTCTTGGAGCTGTCATGCACAGGGAGCAGCAACAGGCTCATCCTTCCCAAGAGGAAAAGGGGCTCCAGGTGGGCTGGGAAGGTGTGCTGGGCAGGCACTGCCTGCCTGCTGCAGCACTCAGGGTCTACAGAACTACCTCCAAGGAAAAGCTACTTCCTAACAAAAAAGCCCTTTGATTTACCACACCTCTAGAAACAGCCACTAAGCCCTTCCCTGCTTCCCTTAGCTTAGTTTTCTGTGGGAGGTCTTCTGCATCCTGTGTTCTCCTCTCTGGGGACTTCTGCCAGCTGAGCTGTGTCCCAAGAGCTGATGACTATAGCTCAAACAAATCCTTCACCACAGTGTGTTACAACAAAATCCAGACAGACATCACAAAACAGCAAAACACACATTTTTGTGTTTGCTCCCCTTCCCTTTTCTATGGGTACCAACTCATGTTACCTCATATTGCCTGACCATGCCAGGGGCCTGCCAAATAGACAGCACCATTCTTTGTAAAACACCTTCCAGCACAAGCAAAAATAGAAGGATGGCCATGCCCTAATTATGACCATTTAAAAAGCCCTCTTTAGTTTCCTTAGGGCTTTAAGTGTTATTGGCTGGGTTTAATTCAATGAACTTAAAGCAATAAAGTTCATTGAAGTTGGTTTGTATGAAGAGTTTTCTTTCAGGGAGGCAGCATTAGACAACGAGGTGCTGGATCCCAGGAGGATATTAAACTGGATTTAATATACTGGCAAATATGACATATAAAAATGTTCTGTGAAGGATGAGCAGCAGAGCTAAAAAGCATTAAAAAGCTTCTGCTCATCTCCAGGCTGCTGCTAAGCACTGCAGACCTCCAGCTACTGAATCAATCCAAATTCAAGAGCTTTTCCTTCCTTTAATATTACACAGTGGCTTTTGCTAGCAGCAGACATGACAGGCTGAGCAATTTCCTATGTAGCCAACTGTATGCAACTCTTATTAATAGATTGCAGCAGTAATTTGCAGTAATTGTCCAAAACTGCAGTTTACTGTTATTATTGATTTTGGACCAAATCTGAAGCATTTTTATTGGAGAGATTACGAACTATTGCTCCCTAAAGATCTGGTTTTACTAGATGTAGGAGTGTGTCACTATAAAAATGAATTTCAGTACTTTTCAGTATAACAATGTAATTTAAATTAATTTTCTCGGTAATTCCTGCACCCAAGGTGACCAACAGCACCCAGCCAACTCTAGCTATAGCTTATCCTTGCTGGGTTAAAGACCGCAGAAACTGCCAGTCCTACAGGGCAAAGCTGGCAAGAAGAAAGCACACTAGTGAACATTTGCAATACATGAGCTCACTGAAGCAACTCTGTGAAGGTACAGTACAGGCTGCCTGGAAGGCTAGGGGAAGCCTCAGCCCAGCAGAAGGCGGTGATAAGGCTGCCACTGCTGACACTGGAGCCAGATTTGAGTCCACATCTGTATCAAAGACATGTCAAACAGAGATACAGGGCTCCTACACAGGAGTGTGCAGAAGACTGGTCAGTTCTGTACAAAAGGTAACATTCGAATAGTCCAGGCAAAATTTCCAAAACCTCCCCAAAAGGCAAAGGAAACAGGAGCTCTTTCACCTCCAGGTCTGTGCTGGTCCTGGCAAAAAAAACCCCAAAAAAAAAAACGCCTCATAAACCCCTGCCCTCAGGGACTGGGATGGTGACCAGAGGTGATCACTGGTTTCTTGTACAGTTACCTCACTGATTTACTCTGCGTAGGTCCCACCAACACTAGACTTTCTGTTAGTTAAATAAGGTTTCCAAGCTTGAACAAACCCGCTGATGATATTAAACAAGACTGTTTCTTTGAAAGAGCTACTGAGCAAGAAAATAGCTTTTTTTCCCCCACCACAATTAGTGAAATAGTTTTCATCTGCTTTCTTTTTGACTATTTTTTTTCTTGAGAAGCAAAATAACAGCCTTGCCGATTACTCTTTGCTAAGGTACCCGATTGTGGTGACATTGAGGCTGACCTTGGAGTCACCTCCCCCGCTGCCGCACTCTCCTTTGTCGTACCACCATTTGTTTTTCAATTTGTCCAAGAGGCCTTGCTCATTCAGTTTTAATACTGCCAGGTTAACAGCATTTCTTGAAACGATAAAACATAACTTGTAAGAAAAAATGCACAAATGCTTAGGAAATCGTAACGTATAAAAAAAGGAGCACAAGAGGACAAATTGGCTAAAATTTCACAGAACGTGGAGCTATCAAAATGTCTGTACAGCAAATACAGGGTTAAATATTGGAAGGTGGCATGGAGGATAACATCTGCTCAAAACTGAAGTGTGCGGGATGGGGAAATCGTCTTTGAGAAAAAAGTAACAAGAACACCACATCATGCAGTTAACATTCGTCACATATGGCAGGTTAACTTGGCTTTTACCATTTAAATTGAAAAAGCCATTGAACTGTAAAATTAAAACAGCAACAAACAATCAGAGAGGACAACACGAAGAGAACACAAAAAAATGGATGCATTAAATAAATGAAACCATAATTTACCATCTTATTTAACTCCATGGAATATTGAAGATTTTAAACTTTTAAGTTACCTCAAAATCCACAAGAAAGAAAATGACAACACAATACATCAGGGTAGGTGGAATACTATAACAACATGGATATTGTTATATTATTCCACCCACCTTAATGCTGAGCCTTTGGGAGTTGCTACACCATAGCCCTTGGAATCCAGGTTGCCTCCAACTTTCATGGTGTCGCAGGGCTTGCGCTGCTCGATGTACTCGTTCATGGTGGACTCCAGCAGGAAGGCAAACTTCCCCTTGGACTTGCGCACCCGCGCCACCCCGTCCGCCGTCGTCTTGGTGAACACCGAGGGCTCGGCAGACTTCATGTACGACCACATCTTCTCATACACAGCTATTTTTGACCTCTGAGAGAGATGGAAAGAGGGAAAGAAGAGTCATGTTGGCAAGGCTGAGCTCCTTGGGCATAGCTGGCTTCGAGGAATAATGACACCCTGTAACTGATTAAGGCTAACAGATAAAAAAAGCCAAGGCAGCTCGGAGAGAGATACATTGCCCCCTGAACAAGGACCAACGACAGAATATTTGGGGAGGGAGAAGCGTACCTCAGACATTTATTCTACTGATTGCTGAGTAACGGCCGGCCTCGGAATGAGCGACGGTGTGTGCCCATCCCAGCCTTGGCTCCTGTCTGCCCGTGTGCTGCTCTGCACCGAGCCAGAGGGAGGATGGGAAATCCCTGCTCATCCATCATGGCCAACAGATGCAAAAGGAGCCTCTCCTCTTCACACAAATCTGCAGCACTGTGGTTTTTTTCCCTAGGTGCAGCTAGGAAAGGCTGGCTTTTGCTTGTTACAAGTTTTCAGCAAGGCAGGAGAGTGCTTTTCACAGTGGTGGTGGCAGGTCTATGATACAGGAGACCATGACATTCTAGTGGCTTCCAAGAGAGATGCTCAAACAAGGGATATAAATGGTAATTACAAAATCTTTGAATAGTCAAATATTCAAAATTTGTTTTTCCCATTTTCCTAAAAGACAGCAAATACTCATATTAGCAATATGCTGAAAAAACCGCTGGCAAACTGCCTGTCACCCATCTATATTTTTTCCTGATTTTCCTGTTTTGAGACTGAGCAAACCTTAACAGCCTCTGGGACCAGCATACCATCTTTGTAAACCTGGAAATGTTGAGCAATGTGTTACTTCCCCTTCTCGCTCTTCCCCACCAGTAACATTTAAGCCACCCTCAGATCTCAAAGCCACCTCCAGACTGTCAAGAATTTGTATCCTGGACTACCGGTTAAACTTTCCTGCTTGGTCAACAGAAGGCAGTAATGCCAACTGCATTTCTCCAAAGCCTAGAAATTCTAAGGATTTATATAAGACTTTCAGTCCAAGTTGTGGATACCTCGAATTTATGCCTTCTATTCCTTGCCAGTTCCCTGTCCACAGCTTTCCTTGCAGAATAGGAATGAAGCAGGCAGTAGCTAAATCTAGTTCAAATTTAGCAAACTTGTGGTGAAAGACTGCTCATGTCCATCAGCTTGACGATTGAGACGTGTTTCCTCCTCATTCAGGACAATTTAATGCATTTTGAATAATGTAATGCTTAACAACCAGGCTCCCAACACTTCCCAGGCAGTAAGCCCTGCCTGCATTGCTCCTCAGATTAACTGCTCAGCTGGTGTTGCTACAGTAGATAGAGAGGAGCACAGAGGGCAGGATTTTATTTTATCCTTCCTGATGAACTGGAAAACAACTGAAAATACAAACCAATTAAAATCAGCCCATCTGACAACAGGAAAACAGAGAGACAACAATACAGCCCAGTTACAAGAGAGGCTGGCTGGGTAGTGGGTGTGAAAAACAAGTCAGATCATCTCCTGACTAAAGAGGGACTGTACAGTTTTGTTTGCCCAGCATCAGGACAAAGAGGGATGTAACTGGAGCCTGGAATGGTCCTTACACAGCTGAAAGAAGGAATCTGGGTTTTCCTTCCCCTGCAACAGCAAACACTGCATAGCCTGAGATGAGGATGGTGGCTCTGAAGCTGAGTGGGGAGTGCAGCGGGGACTGCCTGGCAGGAGTGCTGAGCCTCAGCTGATTGCAGGACCATGGATGCTGCCCTAGGAGGGAATCTCACTGGGGCTCAGGGCAGGCCCCCTTGGGCTGGCAGCCAGAACACCCTGATAGCCACTTTTTCACTGCCTGCTGGAGATGCCCTCTCAGAGCACGCTGACTTGGAGCTCCTCCTTTTCCAAAACTCCTCCTAATGTATGGGGGCATTTCCTCATCTCCTGCCCTGCTGGGAGCTGCCCAGGGCACTGCATGGCTCCCAGGAACCTGCCAGAGGGGCTGCAGGGATTCCAGGGATACCAGAAGTGCCAGGAGGTGGTGACTGTCACTCCCAGTGGCTGCCACCTCCCCTGGGCCCTGTGGGCAGCAGAGCAGGTGACAGCTGTGCACCTGCGCAGGTGGCAGTGCAGGCAGTGTCCCAGGCCTGTGCCCTTCTTGTGCAGAAAGGGAACGCAGAACAGCACAGAGACTGCAGGAGCAGTGGCAATCCTGGTGTGCCAGAGTTTCAAGGTTCCCTTCCTTACAACCTTCATCTTCCTTTAACATAAAAAATAAAAAACACACCTGGCCATTTATATTTGCAAATAGGCACCCAAGGGACAAAAGGAAGATAGAAAACCATCTTTACTCTTTATAGCTCTCAGTAAGCTGAAGTCATGCTCCTTCTAAATTGTGTATGCACTACATTTGCTTTTGCTTGTTTTCCTCTGCAGGGTGAGCCTCTAATTACCCAGATAAACCAGATTTTCTTTTCCTCTCAATCTTTTAACTCACAAGTGAATACCTGTCTGTAGTCAGTTCTTTCATAGTCTTTCCACCTGGCCTGACTACCTGAAAGCAATGGCCAGTAAATCTGTGCATTGTTAATAATGTCAGTGGTCTGCTGAGTGCCAACAGCACGCTCAGGGCTGTACACGGTCCAAACAAAGCATGTTCCCTGCTCCAAGGGCAAAGGGGGAATATGCCCTTGGAATTCATGCTTCAGAAACCCAAATTCTACAACTGAAAACCTGATCTCTTTTCAACTTCAACAAGCAGCCTAAGCTTTATGGTCTGTTGCCTTCATTTAACTCTTCTGGATGATGTAGTTAAAAATCAGTTCCTATTTCTATATGGTCATTGCCCACCTCTTCTTCTGCCAAGTGGGATTTTCATAATATCTTGTTATTATCAAATTAACTAAATAAGAATAGCAGTCTGATCTAGCAGAAGTAGACAAAAATTCAAGCTAGAAATGAACAAAGCATGTGTTGACTGGGAAAGGTTAATCTAAAATGCATCAGGCATGTGTTGTTTTTGGAGCACAGTCTGGCTGAGGATCCCAGGGGTCCTGAGAGAGAGGACCAGGGATGTGATGGGCTCTGGCCACTGAGTCCTGCTTGGTTAGGGCTGCTTTTCACAGCAATTCACCCGAATTCATAATAAGGTGAAAGTAATTACTTATGATGAGGCTTCTTGGAGAAAGGGACAGTGCCATCAGACGAGCTGTGACACCTGCACACGTGCTCAGAAATGCTCCAAGGCACTCTCTGCTCATGGAACCATATTTTAAACCTGCTCAATGCCACGAAACAAGCAGTTGATTAAAGTTGGTCAAAGATGCAATGGAATGAAATGACAGATGGTATTTTTAGTAAATACTTTTCTTCCAATTTTTCAATTGCCTCAACAAAACTCAACCACCCCAGAAGCTCCTAAAAGACTTTCAGAAAAGAAAAATGTCTTTCCTAACTATAAAGCTCCAAATTCTGT
This sequence comes from Cettia cetti, assembly GCA_013401135.1. Taxonomy (NCBI): domain Eukaryota; kingdom Metazoa; phylum Chordata; class Aves; order Passeriformes; family Sylviidae; genus Cettia; species Cettia cetti. The sequence goes on from VZUI01008861.1 coordinate 29,827, forward strand.
GTTGAAACAACATTCTTGCCCTTCTGTCCCCCTCTGCAGACATTCACACTGCTGCTCCCAGCCCCCCCTAGGAGTCTGACACCCGTAAGAAGGGCCAGACAGCAGAAGCAACCACAGAGAAAGCATTTACACTCCAAAATAAGGCAAGGCCTGACAGATCTGAACTGTTGCTAGAGTTCAGTGGCAGTAAAACATCTTCCCTGTCAACAAAGTGTTACTTTGAAAGATACTTAGGAAAAAAAACTTAAAAGCAAAGATTTAAGCCAATTCAAAGCCCATAGCTGCAGTAACTTCCTATGCTCTGCAACTCCTATTTCTTTGATATTGCTCTCCAGAAGTCCGACACATGCATTTCCTCGGGATTTCAAGGGGATATTATTATAATTTTTTTCTTAAAAGCAACATTTTCAGTGTTTCATCTACGCCCTGAGATACATTAAAGCATCTTTTCATTATCGCAGCCTTACTGCAGATATAAATAGAACTGCCCCTTGCTTTGTCAATAATGCTGGCTTTTTTTTTTTTATTTGGATATGTTTATGCAGAAGTAAGAGCCACAAACACCACAGCCAAGGGTGCAGGCAGCTCCGTTCTGTGTCAGCAGAGCCAGCAGCTCTCGTGCCAAGGACTCACTGCACTTGGCCTGTTACTAATTGGCACCTAAACACACGTTGCTTCTGGGTAGCAATGCATTCATTTGAAAAGAAGATGCCAATTCCATCAGTCCACAATTTTAACACTGTTTTTCATTCTAATTCTCCTGGTTTTGATGTATGGTTGGCTCCAGCAGTGAAACGAAAAATCAGCCAGAGTGTGTGGCAGCACCTGAACGCGTGGGCAGTCAGGGCTGGGTGAGCGCTACAAGCATGGGAAAGAGGCAGGCTTGCCTCCCAGCTATTTCTTCAACCCATCCAACGAACAAAAAAACACAGCACCCACAAACATGGCTCCAGCTGAGCTAGACCTGGTGCCTTGGTTTCACTTTTGCACATTCCAAATCACCTAGAGATACCCAACAAAGCCCAGCACATCTTGGACAATTGGCATTGGCATTGGTTAAGTTTAGCTCTAAAATACAAAGCCTTCTCCCAGTGACTGAATTCCCTTCCCCCTCTGCAGACATCTGTCTCACACTTCTGCTAAAAGTGACATTGTGTCACCTCCTCCACTACTGAGTAGGGGTGAAGCTGTTGCCTTTGAGGGAAGTAACATTTCTCCTTTGTAGTTAAAGTATGTTATAGGGATGTCCTTCGCCTGTTTTAGAACGTTTAACTCTCTTCAAAATGTGCCCTTGTGCACCCTGTTGGGATATTTTACTGAAAATGACTAAAATGGTCCTTAATTTCTTATAACAACCACCAGGAAGTGATTTCCCAGCAGTCAAGCTCAAATCTTCTCCTATAGGTGAGGGTTGTTGATCATCCAGTCATGAGCCAAACTTAACCAAATAAATTTAATTTAAAAAATCCAGTTATACATTCTCTGTTTTATACTTAAAATTTTTTTAGATTATACTGATGTTAATTTTTTTACCTCTGCCTTCAAAACCAAGAGTGATAAATAATGTGCAGCAAAATAAAACAGCATGTGCAGCATCCTGACTGCAGCACACACATAAAGCTAGGCAGGAACATCAGTAAAGGTACTAAAGCAACAGAGTTACCACTCTCCTCTGCCGCACGGGCTCTGCGACCACATTTTGGCTCCTTAACAAGGGAGATTTACAGCCCTTAAGTCAGACAGATGTTGCTGATACAGAACACAAAGGCCCGTACTAAAATCAGTGCAGGTATTTAATGTGAATAATACACACTGCCTTATAGAGATGCACACCTCACTGGAATGAACTCGGGTAGCTAAGTGTGAACTGCAGCTTCATTATCATCACTCATTGCTTTTCCTCCACGTGTGCAATTAGCTCTTCTGCAGCAGCTAATGAGTCCAGGAGCTTATGAACCATTTAAAAGTAAGCTACTAAACAGGAATGAAAAAACTGCCAAGAGACTGCCTTGGTACCACAGCTGCTGCCTGGCTTGGGCCCCACTGAGATCCACTGGGTTTAGCTGCTTGACTGAACTTCTAATATGGCAAATTGCAACGGAGTGGCACCACTGTGTTTGCTGTTTGGATGTGGCTTTGATTTGATGCCTTTCCACGCCCCTCCAAGCCTGAAGTTGAGTCATCCCTGGCACGACTCTGCCTCTGGGGGGGACTGAGGGACACTGATGGGAGCCCTCAGCCTAATCATAGCCCTGGAGCACATGGAGGCCAGCCTAATGATGATACTACATAAGAACATGATAAATATTATTAGTAAGGTCCCTCTGCCTTAGATTTCCAAGCTCTTTACTGAGAAGGTAAAAAATAGGTCTCATGAAGGCCAGAGGGCACCATTAGTCCCCTTTCCCCAGTGAGGACATGAAAGCAGAGATGTCATTTACTGAAGGTCATAGGGCAGAGTCTAACAGATCAATGTCACAGCTTTTAGCCACAGATAACTTGTGATGCCAGCAATTTACTTACCTATATGAACAGAAAAATCAATCCCATCATTACATGAACCTCTTGCTTTTATTACATTCTCGGCAGAAGAAAGTAGGTCAGGGCATTTCTCTTCTAGCAAGGCCAAACCCCAAATCACAGTTTATGAATTTATGGGATGCCACAGAAAAGCAAGGTTCAAGCATGCACATGTAATGTAGTCTGTATGTTTGCAGGAATACACAATTCTTTGGGAGTGTATGCACACACGTAAAGGAAAGGGTGACCTGGTGACTGATATTTGCAGCCAAGCATGTGATGGGAGGCATTGTCATGTTGGCTTCTTGCTCAAATGATAACAGGCTTTAGAAATGACATTTTTCTTTCCCAGCTGGGGCAAACGACGCCCAGAGAGCAGAAGGATCAGGCCTGCAAACCCCTGGGCTGCTGCTTTTCTCTCAAATCCTCTATGTCAAGATGCAGACTACCCCTGCACGGGGCTGAGAGATGGGGAGTCCAGCATGGGGCTGGTGGAGGTGGTGATGGTGAAGAAGGGAAGTCCACAGCAGTGCTGCCCACCCAAACAGCTGGGGAAGCAGCCTAATAAAACCCCTCCAGGTTTCAGCATCATTGGTTTCCCCACCTGACACAGACAGTAGCTTGATTACAAAATAATGTGTCTTACAGAAATAATGCAGTATTTTAGGAGTTGTGTTTTGAGACTTTCTCCCCGGTCTTTTTCAAAGTGTGACCTGTGGCAGCAGCAGGGTGATGTGCTGTAGCTGCTTTAACAGGCACCTTTTTCTGAAGCGAGCTCTGCTCACACAAACAGACAGGCACAGAGTCATTCCGGCTGCAACCAGACACTGCTGACATGTCACTGACAGTCTGAGCAGCAGAATGGAAATCAAGATTTTAGGACGTCCTTTCCTGGCACAACACTGAACTTCAGACTATATTCATCTCCCTGCTTTATTCCTGCCATCCATTCCTCCTAGTTGCAATGCTGATTAGGAAATTAAAATGAAAGTCTTTACCAAAGACAAGCTGCCTTTGTAAATCCTCTGCGACTCAGGGACAGAGCCAGCACTCGCCCGAGGAAGCAGTGCCAGTGGGGGTAACAGGGGCTGGGTGGCACATGCCAGGGATCTGGAGCTGTGCTGGGTAAGTCTGTCTGTCTGTCTGTCTGCCTGCCTGGGGAGCAGGAGCAGCACACACTCAGCTGGCCAGAGGGAGGCTTAGGTCAGCCTTCAGGCTAAGGGGCATCCTTCCAACAGTGACATATTCAGCAGAGTTGTCTTCGTCTGGGCAACTGAGCAGCACAACCAGCCCTGCTCTGGGTTTGGCCTGTAATAAATTAACAGAGAACGGCATTTCCAGCACACGATCCCAACACTGTCAGGTCTAATGAGTTTCCAGCTCCAGACAGAAAAGGCCAATACACAGGCAATGATGGAGAAATCCCAGTGGACTGCAAGAGGGGATGTTTCATATTCACATCATTGGAGTTTCTAAACCTTCATGTATTTTCTAATTATGCAAAACAGTAGCAGTGCTGTGAGTAATTTATCAGCACCCATGTATTTTAAATGAATCTCTAATTAGCATGTACTAATATGACACAGCAGCATTATATAAAGTAGTAGAGACTTTTAAAAGCAGGGTCCTTGCTGTCTTGACCAATGTCATTATCATCATAGAGCTGCTCTCCAAAAAGCAGAGCATTCAAACAGCAAGTGATTTTCCCCTCAGGCACTCTCTGCTTTGCCTCTGTGGTATAGACACAGTTACAGCATTAACCCACTGAGTTCAGCTGCTGTGTGCAGCTTCCCACGGGCTGCAGCCCCTCTCACCACCTGGCCCCCAGGACCCACAGCCCTGCTCGTACAGAGGGTGACTGCTGGGTGGTATGGAGACAGAGGTGAGCTGGAAAGCCTAAACCACAACACAAGAGCTGACAGACAAATGCCATCTGTTATTGAAGACAATGGAGAGATTTATTCGAGTATTTGTTACTAAGTGTCGACTGACTAAGCTAAATCCTGGCTTGCCTGCTGAAATTAGTAAAATGGTTCAGCCACCTTAAGCCCAGCATTATTCAAATGCTTCCTTTCCAAGGAGTGGATGATGGATGAGCTGTTAATTTTAGTTCCTGTAAGGATACATTTTCGTCTCCAATCTATAGGCCTAAAGACATTAGATCACTTCATGGGAAACCATTTCTTTTGCAATTATGTCACATTTGATTTCCTGTTGCCTTTAAAACTGCTTGTTGGCCATGTGGAAGAAAGGAGGTCCAAGAGATTAAATGAACCCCACAAGCAGACCATCTATCATCCATGCAATGGAGAGGCTCTGATCTCCTGCACATATTCATTCACCTTTTAATATTTGTACATGCTCCCATCTATATCAAACAGGGGAAGATAGAGAAAATATATGGGTGAATAAAATTTTCACACCTTCTGTGTTGAAAACAGTTAAACTACAGTAGTTTTTATGATTAACCACTGCCACATTGCGTATCTCAGATCTATAAAACATCTTTTAAGCTAGATGTTCTATTCTTTAAAGCCCATAAATACAATCACACTTCAATATTTTTGTCAGGAATTTGTTATGATGACTGTGTTGTTTTGCTTGATGTCAAGAACACAGAAAGCTCCAAACTGCTAATCATAGTTTTGTCCTAAGGCGAAAGCAAAGCATTTGTATGATGGCTGTGCTAGAAACAAGTCCTTCATCTTCACTAGCAAAATAAATTTTGAAATTAAAAATCAAAGAGTTTAACTAGAGATGAAACCCTTAGTGCTGCATGCACAGAGCTCACAATGGTGTTGTAATAGGCTCTAATGATGATCCCAATACTGTTTGATTGCACAGAATGCATAAAAATCGTAGGGCAGCTATGGGTGCTTCTCCTTACCTAAGCCTTACCCAAGGCTTCTCCTTACCTAAACTGCTTGCTCGTGGAATTTACTTTCCTCTCTCTTCACACAACCTTATCATCAGAGAAAAGTAATGAGCTCTTTAACTCGGAACAGGGTGTAACACACCGGTGCTTCCCAGCGCATTAGGCTCACAATTCCTGGCTCTCTCCTAGGCTGTGGGATGGAGCAGTGCTCCTCCTTGGCTGCCTGGCTGGCATCGGCACGGGGAACCCTCTCTGCACGCTGCCCGCAGCGGGGCAGGTGGCACGGGGCTCCCTGGAGCCAGGAGGAGCCGCTGGTGCCTCCACAGCCCCTCCTCACCCGGCCCAACACAAGGCTCTGCTGAACTGCAGGGAGCTCTGACTCACACCATGTGCTTTTAGCTGAAGCTATTTCAAAATCCTTTTGATGGGTTAAAAGAATGTTCTCTTTTAATTTCAATAGAATTTGGAGTTCTTTTGCTCTTTCACTGTTCTTTCAGATAAATGTTATTTTTCTGCTTTGGTGCTGATCTGTCAGGTGTTTTTTTCTTTGCTTTCCAAACACTGTTTTCTATGTTGCTTTACTTTTACCAGCTAAACAATTTGGTATTAAAGTTGCTTTTCAAGAGACACCTCAACAGTCCCCTTCCCACTTGCAGCTTCTTCTGGCAGCTGTTTGCATGTCACAGCACCTCTCCTGAGTATGGGGAACCAGAAAAGCAAAGCCTCTTGCCAGTGCATCTCATGCTTTTCTATCTGTCCCAGCTGAACTATTCTAATTCGAAACCAAGAAAAGACGAAAATTGGGAATATCTTAAGGAGCCATCCTTAGCATGACTTCCTGAGTCTTAAAAACTGGGGGTTTATACGTATTTTATGTATAGACAAAGTCCAGAAAGGACTCACATCTGAACTTGGTTTGCAAAGAATCACTTTTTGAGGAAACTGATGAACCAACTGTAAGAGCTGGAACAACCATCATGCCCAAAGGATCTTTGGCCTGTTTATTGAAATTCCTAAACAGATCTGGCAATTAATGACATTTCCAGGAGGAAAAATCATGAACTGACTTCAGGGCAGCAAGTCATTCCACCTGAGGCATGGGAGAGCCACTCGGTAGCTGAGCTGTCTGGCTGGGGACATCCTTAAACTTGTGCTAAGAAATATACAAAGAAAAATTTCTACAATAAAATAACATTCATGTGAGATCTTCTCCTTAATTTGGTTAACAGTGATTAACTACTCAAGTTCCCAGTTAAGTGTACTAACAGGTCAGCTGTGTTTGTCAATGATCAAACATACACTTGGCAAGTTATTTTGCAGGAGCTTCTTAACAGAGATATCTGCTATCAATTAAAAGAAACCACCATAAATTCAAGAGCAATTTATATTTCTAAATGTCAACAAACATGTTCTGCTCCTGTTGAAGTTCAAATACAGCCATGTTTAGACAAGAATCACTAATTGGTTGTAAAGGTCATGCCTTTTGAATATATTCATATTGGAGTTAAAAAGTATTAGAGTATGGTATTGTACTTAGGCTCAGTGCTAAATTTGGATTAAATGGCATTATATTGATTTGATAAGCTGCTCAGATATGCTGAAACTTTCAATGAATGTATTAGAAGATGTAAATTTTAACAGATACTACAGTAGCTTAAGGATTTAAAACTTCGTTCTTATACAGGCCTTCACCAACCTTCAAGAAAGAGTAAGAGGAATTTTGGAGTCCTTAATCTGAGACCATGTGCTAATAAATATCTCAGGAGAGGTTCTTTCTTTTCCTTTTCAGTATGGATGAGTGCCCTTTGAAAGCCAAAAGGGAATTGATGTAATCTATTGATTGCCATTTAAACGCCTTTATTAGCTAATTAGTGCAAAATGTAACACATTTCTGAGCAGAAACTAGCAACAACCATGAGAATACAGGAAGGGTTCTCCGAATCTTAGATATACTGGGAGGACAAATGCCCTCATGCAGAGAATCAACAAGTGAGGAGTGTAAATAGCGTCTGCTGTGAAACTGCTACAACATACCAGCTCTGATCGGAGTTGTGAGAGCTGAGAGCAGGGCTGGAACAGTGAGAGCAGGGCCGGGACACTCAGAGCAGTGACACACCACCAGCAGCGGCTGTGCAAGCCTCAGGCAGCACTGGTGTTTCCAGCTCAGCCCCCAGAGCTGGGAGAGCGTCTGCCCAGAGACCCTGAGATGTTCAGGGAAACTGCCAAGACTGGAAAATAGGTCATGAGCTGGAGTCTGCCCAGGTCTGAAGTGGCTCAAAGTCATTACCATCTGTTCATCTGAATTGAGAGGCTGGTATCAGTCCAGATTCAGGTATTCACACGGTAAAAAAAACCCTTCAAAAGTACTCCAATCTGGAAATGGGGCTGGCAGAAGGGAGCCATGGCCTGGAGGCTCTCACGGAGCTGCTTCAGCACATGCAGGCAAGATAGTGGGGATCTGAGGCTCTCTTACATGTCATCCCTTTATGATGCATCAGGAGGCAATTCTTCCTTTCTACAGTCAGTCTAGCACCTTCCACCGCCCAACAGCAGCCATTAAGATCAGTATCTGATTAGTATCTTTGAGAAACATTTTAGCCTTACAGCTCTAGAAAGAGATATATCCATAAAGATTCTTAATGGGATCCTGGACAGACATCCTGAACCTCCTGTATGAAGCCATGGCCCAATCTTAAAGTCAAATTACTCATTTCTCACTGAGTAAACTATCATAAGCCACTCAGCTAACTGCTGTTTAAACCAGCAAAATGCTGCGGGAAAATGGGTGGAGGATATTCCCCTTACACAGGGGATAAACACCACCCTGTACTCAGGAGAACTCACAGCTTTTTCCAGCTCAGAGCACTGTCACTCCCACTGATGCCTCTGGTGGCAGAGTGAAAAGAGATGCCAAGGTGAACGAGTCCCCTAAAACACAGAGAGGTGCAGTCTGTGCTGCAGGACCTCAGAAAGCAAGAGTCCTCTAAGTTATTTCAAGTTTCAGCCACCTTTACCATCTTATTAAGTAATTACTAAAGATTGCACAATGAAGTATTTATGTGAACATATCTATTTATTCTAAGGCAAAGCTTTTGCCCTTTTGAAATAAACTAAAGAAGACTCTAATTACAACACTTTTATGGATGCATCACTCTATTCAAATTAATTACTCTGCAAAAGTTAATACAACTGAAATTATGTTGTGTGCCTTGAGAATGCCAAAGAGAGAGAAGCATGCTCAGGGCTCATTCTTCCTCCCACTTGGCCCACACAGCCTTGCTCCACACTGCTGGGGCTCTGCTCTTGTCCATGCTCATCTAACTCCTGTCCTGGCCTGATGGAGCTGGCCTCTCCTGAGAAATCAGCTCTTTTACAACCCTGCTTTTCCCAGCACCAGCAGAGAGAGTTGGCTCATCTCAAGATTATTAGCAGCACAACAAAGCATTCACACATTTACCAGACTTTGTATCTTTTCACATGAAACACTCATTCCTTTGATCTTTCCCTGAGAAGGAGTTTCCTTGTTGTGTCAAACTATTAAGGAAATGAAGGAACATCCCCATACAATCCCTCTTTCAATATGAACTGTAACAGGATAGTCAAAAGAAGGCATTTTTCCCCCTAAGATCAGTACAGTGACTATAAATAGCACCAATATTTCTAAACAAGTTGTGTTACCTCTTTTGACAGGTTAATTCAACTCATTTTTGCTATAGAGATAATACTGCCTTGAGCTGATAATTAAGCAGAATAAAAATTTTTATACATTAATGTCACCTGTACAAGGTCAGTGTTTATCTCCCAGGATTTTAACATAAACAGAAGCTGTCATAATGAACCTGCTACCACAGTTAATTAAGAACCGCTGAGTATCTCTTTTAATATAAAGACAGGCAGAGTGCAAAAGCTTCATGAAATATCTTTGCTTTTCCTTTCAGGTTTACATTAGATTTCTATGTACATGTATGTGTGTGTGCAGTCATACGTTGAAATTTTAAGTAAATTCAAGGAGCCCTCAGTATTTCTCCAAGGAGCCCTCAATATTTCATCAGCCTAGAGCAGCAAGGGTTTTTTGTCTCCCTTCTCCCTCCTGCTTACACCTGGCCAGTATCCATGAGAGGCAGTAATTAGTCCTGCAGCACTGACCACTCATCTATACCAAAGAAATGTTGGTTTTAATGGCATCTGATTGGCACTGCAGAGAGGGAACCAAGAGCTCCCTGAAAGGCCTGAGCATTCCAGTTCACCCTTGCACAGACCAGAAATAAGAGCTTTTCAGGACAACGATTTCAGAGACACAAAAGCAGACTGAGATCATATTTAGAGTTCTTAATGCCTCTCACCAAACTCTCTGCAGTTCAGCCTGTGGCTTGGCAAGAGGAGAAAGAAAGGATGACAAACCCCAAGTGCTGCAAACCCCGTATGTCCCTAAGCAAGGTGTGAAACAAGCAGAGTTCTGGGGTACACCATTGTTACCCGACTCAGACACAGGCACAGGCAGACTCTGGCGAGCAGAGAGGGCAGACAGTGGCACAGTCCATGCTCCACCAGGGTCAGCAGCAGCACGGGCTCCCTCCCCCTGCATTCTGGCAAGTGGGCACCCAGCTCTGGCATCACCAGCTGCCAGCTGGGCACGCACAGCAAGTAGGTCAAGAGCACCACTCCTTGCAAGAGTTTTCTCTGCTGGATTCTGTGCCAACGACTGCATTACTGCTCCTCAGACCAAGGCTCTGGAACTGGTGCTACAAAACTCTTCCCATGACAGCAGAGGTGTCGGGTTTTCCATCTTGAGGCGTTTCAGGTTAAGGAAAAGCACCCATTTTTGACAAAATGCCTTTTGATATTAAAATCTGGACTCAGGCCTGTCCTGATTGCACAAAGCAGCTTTCACCATGACAGCTATTACAGCTGGGTAAAATCAAGCAACTGAAACCCATAAATTAGGCACGTAAAGGAGATTTAACAGACTTACTCTAAAGAATTCTTTGGTTGAGCCTGAATCCAAAGTGCCATAGGCTATTTCAGTTTGTTTAGCCAGGTCCTCTGCACTCTCTATGGGTGAAACCATCCTTTCCACCGTGAGGAAGGCAGCGAGATTAGCAGTGTAGGAAGAGATAATGATGAGGGTGAAGAACCACCAGACTCCTCCAACAATTCGCCCTGAGAGAGATCTATGGAAAAACACACAGCATTAAATTGCTTTGAAGACAATCCTTCGCTTTTTTCTTTCTGCACCGAAGAGAAATTCACATGCACAACCCTTTTGTCCCAATCCTCCAGGTATCTGTGAACAGGTGGACTGTGAGCCAGCTCCTGATAACCTTCCTCAGGAGTGAAAAATCAGTGCACACCTGGTCTTACCTAGTGCAATTCTTTTTGTGGTCCTTCAGTGGAAATGAGAACAGTAAATTAAGAGACAATTCATTTGAGGAGAGGAACAAGCTCTCCTGATTTCAACAAATCCTTTGTTGGAGAAGGCTTTTGCCTGAAGATTTTTGTTGTGTCTGCGTGCCCAGCGTTCCCCTGCTAGGATATGCCAGCATCATGTCCCTTTGCCCAGCTTGGAGGACACTAATGCACCTTTTACTGCATCCACTCCCAAAATGTAACATATGGTAAACTGCAAAAAGGAATCTGAGTAAACATGCAAAAAAATGTACCAAAAATGATCCAGTATCCTTCTCTCATCACAACCTAGCCGGAATTATAAACTGGATCTGCACATTAAAATGAGAAGAGAGGCTGGTTTGATTTATGTTTTACGTTAATTAAAATTTGCATGTTGCACTGTTCCAAGTCAAGCATATCCCTGCTTTATAAGCACCAGAGCAACAGAGAAGGAAACAACAGAAAAAAAAATTGTGTTTAGTTTTTGTTGCAGTCTTTGGTTTTTTTTAAAGGAATTCCATAAAGACTTAAGAAAATGCCTATTCACAAACATGTAATTACAAAATGCCTAACGGTCAGAAGGTCTGGATGCTGTCAGCAAGAGCTCTTGATGCTTTACAGCAACTGAACATTAGCCTCAAAGCATTTGATCTGGGCTGAAGGATGGCAGTGACACATCACTCAGCTGGGTGGGGAATTCCATTGCCACGTACATTGCTTCTTCAAATACAGCACGTTCACCAAGATTTCAACTGCTGAGACAAAGCTATTTCATGCTTCCCCTTAGCTCTACTGATACCAAAGGAGGAAAAATCAATCCCAGACACATCTGGGTGGAACCTGGGTGCTGCAGTCCTCAGTTTGAGTGAAGAGAAGAAATAAAAAACTCTTACCTGTTTATTTGTTTCCTTCGAGCCCCTCAGTGCCATCCCCAGACAGTGGGTACAAGTTGTCCTACCAACAGATGGAGATAGGCAAAAAACAGAAGTCCCATGACTGCCCCACCCACACAGGGGAATTTGCTGGTAAACTGCCCAGTCTTGGCCACAGCCTGAGACTGCCTGAGCCATTAAAAAATGCCACTAAATTATTCAGAAAAAAAAAAAAAGAAAGAAAAAACCTTATCCATCCAACATTAAAGACTATAACAAAGAAAAAATCATCAACATAATAAAAACAGAGAGATCAATCTGAAATATGTGAGAGGAATGTAGAGAAAGGTGAAGCAGCACTGTTCTCCACTCTCCTCTGCCCAAGGAGTTAAGGCAGCAGCTCCCTCTGAGAGGGCAGATGAAGGCTGTTCCTCAGAGTAGACACATATCCACCTGATCACTCACAAGTGGAGGAGGCCTCCCTGCCTTTCCCGAGGGCCTCCCAAGAGGATAAAAGTCTTCCAAGTTTCAGCTTGGGCTGTGCAACCCTTCTGCTCACTAACACACGGCTACTGAGTCGCTGCAAAGGGAATTTGCAGCAATATAAATACAGAATAATGCCTTAAGTCAAGGAATCTATCTGCCTTACTCTAAATTCCTTGTAGGTATCATGTGAGTGGGATTTTACAGATGGCTGCAGGCCTTTTTGGCCAGCTTCCTTAACAGGCAGGGTCTTGGCTTTAGCTATTTTGTAAAGCTGGATACCCTCTTACTTGGGCTCACATTATTTTCTCCAACTACAAATCAGCCCCTGCTGAACTTGTCACATAAGGCTTCCTTTGGAGCCAGCAGAGAATAAGAGAAGAGCCTGACACCCTCAGAAAGAGATTTATCTCGCTTACTGCCGTGTGGGATAAGTCTAAAGTTGTCCATCTGTCTCAGGACTTTGCAGGGAACCAAGATGCCTCGCTAAAAACCACAGTCTATTACTTTCAGACAGCTACATCAGGTGAAATTCATCCTCCTTTAGCTCCTTTCTTCCCTACATACTTCCCATCTTCAGAGAAGACCTGGAGTTGAACTTCTTCTTCTTGCAGTGAAATGGACAATTTCTGAGCCAGACTGAGGAGGTTTGGCTATCAGGTCCAGCATATGAAACATCTACTTCCCTACAGCAGGACAAGCTCTGTCTGGAGGTTCCAGGTTCCCATGGCCCTCTTGCTTTAAGAGGAAGATGAAAATAGAAAGATGAAAAAAAGGCTTATCAGGGTGTTCTGATAAATTCAGCAGGAGCATTGGGAATAAAGCAGTATGTGTTCATTTTCCCTATAGTTCCCATAGGAAACGTCCTACTTGCATTGGTAGCTGCCCCTTCTGTTGGTAGGACAGATGGGTTGCTAGGAGGGAGATGTGCAGAACACAAGCGTTTTCCAAAGCAGGGGAACCTCAAGCTCCCATTGCTGCAACAATAAAAGGTTTGTGCCAGGCTGCACATTCGGAGAGCATCCTACACAACGAGAAAGGTAAAAATACCTCGGCAACCTGCACGAACCAAGTCAGACACAGGACAAAGACCAACTGAAAGGCAGGAGATGGGGACAGGGGATCCCTTGATGAAAAAGGCACTTCCCCGAGGGTCCTACTTGCAAGAGTGGTCATGCTAGATGGAGACCAGGGATGCTCTCAGAAGAGTTGAGGTCACTTCAAAGAAAACTGGATGTCACTGGAGTTTTTTCTCCCAGAGTCTTCCAATGAGCACAGAAAAAAGGATTAAACAGCAGTCTGGGCTGACACAGCTGTCGCTTGGTGTCACAGGATGAGGAAAAAGAAAAAAATCAAATAAACCAAAGTTGACAGACAGAAGGAAAGACAGACAGACAGACAGAGTTTGAGAAGAAGAACATGGACAAGAGTGGCCTGGCAGCCTCCTTGACCAAAAGCACCCCAGCTCCCCCGTCCATCCACTCCAGTGAAGACTCCTTATACCCACTGCAGGGGCTGGTGTAGAGGGATGCAGGAGAAAAAGGGTTAGTACAGGTACAGCAGGCTGCTAATCAGAGAGTGCATGTTGGCTTTGGACCGTGAACCACAGAAACGTTTTTCTATTACTCAGAAAATAATTATAGAAAACACAATTACAGCTTTTAATACCAGCACCACTTTTTCTGATGTAAGCCATACCTGTCCACATGTGCAATGATGTAATTAAAAACAATCAATTAATGCTTTAACTTAATGTAGTTTTCCAAACCAGCTCAATAAATAGATACTTTGTATGACATTATTTTAAAGTGAATTAGAATGCTAACAAATGAGAGGAGCAACACAGATCTGAACAACAGGATTATAACTCAATTGTCAAAACAAAGTCAGATGGTGTTTTCAAAAGCAAGTAAACAGGAAGAGTGCATACCTTGAGAGGAAATTTAAAAGGAAGCATGGAGCCAAATGGGAGCAAATTAGTAACGAGAGAAAAAACAAAATAAACATTCACATTGACATTCAGTTCCCAGGAGAATAATACATACAATACATTTAAACAAAACCTCATTTATCAAAATAGCTTGGATTTTGTTTCTGCTCAAGGCCATAAAGGATACCTGATTTCCTATATTACAGATACATAATAAGCTTCTCCCACTGCTCCCTTTCCACTTGGGCTGTTTGGATGGATAGAACAGGGCTGTTATGCTGCCAGGGGACCCTGAGCACCTGTCCTGGTGTGCAGCCCCTCCAGATCCTGCACACCTGGGCCAGCCCCGAGCTCTGGGGCAGCCCAGGGGGACACGCCAGGCACTCAGCACTGCAGCACTGCTGGAGATGCTCCAGCACAGGAATACACTGGGGCTTGCAGCAATGTCAGGTTACCCTCTGCCTGCCAGCATGAAAGTCCCACAAAGTCATTCCCATGGCCTTTAATAGGAGTCTCTTGAGTCTTCTGCTGTGAAAGCAGGGACCTAGAAACACACCCTCTAAATGACCAACCTCCTGAGACAGTTTTTAATAACCCCCCAGTCTTTTTCCATCAGCAATTAATTAATCTAGCCTCTTTGTTCTACATGAATAAAGAGCAAAATGAAAATACATGTTCTCATAGAGATTTCAAAGATATTTTTGCTCAGAACAGTGTTACAAATTTGACTGTTTTCTCCTGATTCCATTTGCTGTATGCATCTTACATAAAAGCAAGTTTAATAATCTACTTTTGATCTCTCAAAAGTGAATTTTCAATGCTTTAGCTCACTATGCAGAAAACACAGCAGCCTTTGATAGCAGAACAAAACTGCAGAAATAAATGTTGATTACATCAAGGGATGTACTAACCCCCAGCCTTTTGCTGCTCTCTGATTCTGTTTAGACGACTCCTATTAAATACAGTGAGGAGAGTATAGGGATATATCCTTTGGAATATCCACATAGCATACTCACCAAGGACAGATCTAACTAGTCATTAGATGTCACAGCTGTTCCACACAAAGGCAGCTGAAAGAGCCTTTATCAGCAAGTACAAAAGTGATCTCTCCAGGCTGCTTGTCGGCATCTCTCTACGAGTGCTGTACGCTCTCATATAAGAAATTTATTCAGCCAAAACTCACAATGGAAGAATGAAGCCCCTTCTAGTGGCAATAAAATAGTATGAAACATTCATATAGTAAATGTACTGTGAATGGTGTAACCTTACAAAGATATGGATTAAGAATGGAATACTTGGGAATAGTCCTTTCTACGGAAAAGAAATTTGACATTTTAATCAACCTCAATCAACATATCAGTCAAAGGAACAGTGTTTCTGGAATTTAAACCAAGGTATTAAATTTCTCTTTTTTTCCTCCATAACAATGCACGTAACTGCCTGGAATGTTATCATGGAAGATAACAAAATAATTGGACAACATCTTCAAATGAGGGCCATATATTAATGCTGATCTAATAGCTTCTAATGGACAGATAAAATAAACAGATATACTGCTGTCCCTCTCCTTTTATTGTAGGTATTTCCAAGGCACTTACTGTGGTTGTATTGAAAAAACCCAGCATGTTCCACTAGTTATATAAGGTAGATGGCTGACCATGCCAAAGAGTCACATGAGAGCTTCCCCAAAATCCAATGCACTTCTCTTTAGCTGTCAATAAGCAGCCCTAGCAGGAACAGTGCATGCCTGCAGCTTTCCATGTGATGTCCCAGTGCTTATTTCCCGGTCCTTTAGATTGGGCACACACATGGTCAACAGCAATTTAAATGGTCCCACCACTCATCCCCCTCACAGCAAGCACCGAGGCAAAGTGTCACTGCAGGTCTGAGGCAAAGGCACAAACAGGGAGGGCAAACAGGGCAGGAGGCCAAAGCTGGCAGTGCACAGGGAGGCACCAGCATCCGGGAACTGACACAAATTTATAGGATGATTATTGCACTCTATCAGACAAACCACGATCCTTCCCAAGAAACTTCATAGAAATTTTGTCACTTGCTTCAGTGAGGCCACACAGGACTCCTAAAGCTATATGGGCCAGGAAAATCTGGCACCTTTTCAATGATTCAGGTATGGGAAAAGGCAACCTGGAGATCTACAAAGTGCATTTTGAATGTCAGCACTTAGGAAAAAGATCTCTCTCTTCTTCTAAATAGCAATCTTGTTAAATGGAAAACTACACTCTGTTAATCTTAGCAGGTGTTTTTAATAAATAAAATAGCTGGAAGCTGGTTATTAAATTATTGTCATACAAAATAAAATTATTGCTCCATCACTAAGAAACTAGATAATTTTACTGCTTATAACAAGCACATTACCGAAGTATTTTACCAGTGCAAATGCAGAAACATGATAGATTTTATTAAAAAAAAAATAAATCTGTGGTATGCATTGTTCAATTAGAGGGAGCTTCACCATTTTCATTTGGTTTTTAAAATACTTCTTTAAAAGGAAATATAATTCTGCAATAGTTAATAGCAGTGCTCTCTGCTAAATTGGTACTAATATCAATCACACATTACTACAGCCTTGTCCAGAAAGAATGCCTTCATGAAATAACAGAAATCTTTATGGAAGCTGGCAATGCTTATTAGACCATATTGACCACGCACAGAGGGACAAGAGATGAGACTGGACTGAGAGAACAACACACAGAGGACAGGAGCACAGTGCATTGGGAGACATGAACATGTGCAAAACAGGGGGAAGTAGAAGGATGAAGGGAAGGTTCAAGAAGAAAAAAACTGGAGAAATTAGGCTCAAAAGAAAGCAAAAAGACGAGCAGGAGCCTTGATGGGAGTGGAGATGCTTTAAAGTGCTGTTGCATGTGGCTTTTAAAAGTCAATCTTATTTTGCAAAGCAGAATGTGTTATATGCACCAAGGAGATGACCGTAAAATGAGATATGCAGCAAAAACACGGTAGCCCTCCAAGCATTGCTGAAAACAGAAAACCCTATGCATTTTACAGCCTCAACATGGTGAATATAAGTTTGGCAGAAATGCATAAATGGCATTATAAGCAATGCTACTTACTCTGGAGGCGAACATTAGCAAGCATGGTGGCTTGATGAGGATGCTGAATATTGAATGGAAATGTCAAAATAAAAAAATTTGGAATTAAAAAGAAATTTGAGAAAGTAACATATATGCACCATGGTATCAGAAAATGACCATAAAATGCAAAAAGGTGATGGAGTGAAATGGGACAAACCTTGGAGAAATATCGCATCCTTGCTGCATAAAGGCACCCAGGGAAAACCAAAGGCTGTTAAATATTCCAAACTCATTTGGAGGGTCAGGAGGATTCTGAGGGTCACGTGGTTCTTCAGTGTTGTCTTCCAAGTGCCACTCATAGGGGCTGAATCTGCTGACTAGGAAAAGAACTACGCTGACGCCAATGTAAGCAAAGACTATACACATCCAAATTTCATACGCCAAAGGATCCAGGAAAGAGAATACACCCGGCTTAGATTTCTGAGGCTTCTTGATCATGATGGAGATGCCCAGGCTCATAAAGGGTTTGGAAAAGTCTATGACTTCTTCTCGCACCAATGTTATGGTGAGGGGGGCAACAGCTATATCTGCTCTCTGAAAAGGGAAAACAAAGCCAAGTTAGTGACAAGTCAGACACAACAGAATCACAATCTAGAGTCTCAGGCTAATGAATCAGATGATAAATTACAAGAGTGAGTGGAAATAAATTCTTTGCAGGCTATTTTGCAGTCACTGAAGTTAAGGACTACATGATATTAACAGGAAATTGTTAACAAAAATTACAATCAAATCTATGCAAGGGGCTCATGACAGCTGCAGATATTTCTATTAAGTTAAAACACATGAATAAACACTACACAAACTGGACAGTGAGATGGCAACAACACAACATCATTTTGTAGTAATGCTCTGTAACCACCCATTTGTCTTGAAGACTTTGGAGAAATTTTGTGTTTGTTATGTTTTAATTTTCTCTTCTCCATTCTTTCAGCAAATTCTCTTGTCTTACTGATTAGTCCAGGATCTTTAAAAGGAACCCATGAGACGTAATCAGTCACTGAATTTCAGCTGCACTTGGGTGCTATTACTTGTATGCTCTTTTAAAACTCCACTGCAGTAAGGGATGAAAATGGTTCTTAGGGAAACAACTTACCAGTACCTAAGCCTCTTTGCACCTTTTAAATCAGATTTTTTCCCCACTAGTAACTAGGCATCTCTTTCTGATGGAAAAATAAAGCCTGATTAAATGGAAGTTTGAATAAAAGTTAATGGGAAATGTTGATAAGATACAATTAAAATCTGTGCCATAAAATAACTGAATATGCCTTTATGTGAATCTGATGGTGATGTACATGGCTCTCATTAATACCTGGTTTGCTCCTCCTCCTAGCCATGGCTTTGGGTTTTGCATTTGATAAGCAGAAATGGCAAAGGCTTCTCACAGAGCTGGTCAGAGCATGGTGGGCTTGGTGCAGCCACACTGGAGCACTGCCCAGGGTTTGCAGACCAAGGCCAGGGACAGCCTTGTCAGATGAGGACTGGCCCTCCCCACAGCTGCCTCTCCCTGCAGGGCACCCATCCGCACACACAACCCCAAGGTCTGCTCCAGCCACCCAAGGATATCTCTCGACAGTTCTCAGCAGCACGTGCAGCTCCAAGGTGTGTGCACAAGTGCACTGCTGCAATCATCTGATAAAGCCATGCCTGTGCATGTAGGGAAGCCACCTGGAAATCATGGCCCTGGGTGCCCCTCTGCTCAGCCCCTTCTGACAGTCATGGCTACTGGGACACTGCCTTTCCTCTTGAGTGGCCCTTCCCTCAAGGAGAAAACCTCAGCTGATTTGTGGTCGCTTACTGCAAAAATCTAGCTGAACGTGGCCTGAATATAAAAACTGAAAATGCCTCTGGATGCCTGGATATTTACTGGCTTTGCAGAAAAATGTGTTCATCCCCTAAGCAATGGAGACACTGGAGGGGAGGATATGGGCAGAGTGAGGTAACATTTTCAGAAGATGTTGGAACTTGCTCACTGAGGAATTCCTCCCAAAAATGTACTTCTCTTACAGCTGCTGCTTGTTGAGTTCCTTTTATGTACTAGGTGTCTGCAGTCAGGGTGAGATTCACACAGAATATCAGTTTTAAATATAGTCAGAGTCCACAGCCAGCTGGAAGACTAAGCACTTTGACCATGCCCCTGTACTTCTTGTTGAACTAATGAGGAACTTACAAATTAATCATTATTAGCGCAAGCTTAATGGATCAGGACCCCTGCAGAGACTTAGCAATGGCTCCATGTGAAGTGAGGCCCAGGTGGGAGGCAGGTGCCTTCCTGCCAGGCACTCCTGCACATGGACTGGAGCCTTGGAACAGCTCATCAAGGGAGGGAAAGGCTCCTGCAGCTGTAAGAGCATTTAGTTTCTGAAGCATTTTCATGGACTTGGAGAATTTTAATTCTTCCAAAGTAGTATTTTAATTGCCAAAGTAGACATGGTGGAACTCTTCCTACGTGCTGATGCAGCATGCAATAAGATCTGTATCTCCTTCATGCCCAGCTGAGTTCATGCAGGATGTTCTGTGGGGGAATGAAGCTGATGCTGAAGCACAGACAAAACAGTTGTTAAAACCCTGATTGTTACTATGTTCACATTGTACAGTATAGAGTTCTTTGTTAATAGTTTCAAATTGCATTTTAATATTAAATGGGATACAAATACTAATTTTCTGATACATTTCAGTCTTCCTGCTTTCCTACCATCCCTACCAAAGGGATTCACTGTACTGAAAACATCAAAACCCACCCTCATCCCTTAGTGAACATGGCAGCAAACGGTTTCTGCAGAGGGAACAAGCACAGGGTTTCTGCAGGGTTCACACACAGGGTCTTGGGAAACCAAGGCACTGAGTGGACCAGCTACAATCCAATACCCAAGCCTGGTTGCTCACCACTTCCCTGAATATTAGCTGCACTAGGGAGGTAAAAAAAATGGTTGTCTCTTTGCTTATTTATTTAGAGATACGGTATTTGAAATGGAGAGCTTATGGAGAGCTCTAAGCACCCTAAAGGATCATTAATAACTGCAGCACTGCTGAGAACTTCCTCCCTGTTATGGCTGCAGATAAGCAGAACCCATACAAATTGAGCTCGATTAAAAAGAACACAACCACCAACATGCCCTTCCTCATACAGAACTGGAGAGGGGTTTAAGAACCTCAACAACTGAGCTTTGCTAATCACTCATGACTAATGGCGTTTCAAACATCATCTTCACTGCATTTCAACTGGGCGAGAAATGTCATGGATTCCTCTGAGGCTTGTTCTGTCTTTGCCTACCAGAGTGGGAGGGATGGATTTAGAGAGGACAGGCAGCACAGAGGCGCTGCCCACTCTGCTCAAAAATGACCCCAGGGAGCCACAAACCTCCAGACTCTTACAGGGAGGGAGAAAACAAATAGCAAATGGAAATAGCCTTCTACATGGAGAATGAAAAATGATAAGATGTTCCACCTCTGTAATCCAAAAGGAGGGACAGGATTCTTCTGCTTACAGACCTACTGATGACTCTCCCCAATTGAAAGCTGTGCATAGAGACAGTGAGAGATCTGGGCTGTGCTCCTGCCTGCACATGCTTTGGGTCACTTCTGCTCGCCGAACTGAACGCCTCCTTTGCTCCAGGGCCACTTTTCAAGAAGTGAAAAGTCTGCACTGCAGTCACTTTGTGTGATGGGAAGCCAGGCAGCACCCCAACTCTGCAGACTGAAGCAGAGGGACACTGATCAACTTCCACCGGCAGCCAAACCTCTGGGCATTCCAAAAGTGCTGAATGCAGGTACACAGGAGCACCTCCAGACACTGCAATGCTGCTTGTCTCTGAGCGCTTCTCAGTGCAGTCTGAGGTTTCCAGGTACCAGAAAAGAGTGTCAGACACAGCAACATATCACCTGTGGTACTGGCTGGTAAGAGCTACCTTTGTAAAGGCAGTCCAGTATCCCCAGGGATATTCAGGGTGTGTTGAGAGGCCAGGTCACGGGGGCAATGCGGTTTTAACACATTAGCTCACAGTTATTTAAAGCCAACAGGTCATATCTGACTAGCAACATGCTGCATTGAAGTCTTAATGTGCCCTAGCTGAGCAGTGTAAAAAGGTATTAAGGTGTTAAAATGGCAGTCGGCCCTGTCTGCCACAGTTTGTCAAAGTGAAGCCCATTTGTCATTTCTGTGGATGCCCACAGATCATTCTGACACACTCCTGCCATTCACAGATGGAGACATAAAGGGTACATCTGCTTTTGGGGCTGTGGACGTATGTGTGCTTCCTCTGCGTGTGCCTGGACTCAGGTCAGCCAAAGCCCAGGACTACGGCAGAGTGGCTCTGTGCCAGGGTGTGATCCTGCCCCTGCTACAGCCTAGCCTGGCCAGGTACCCCGAATCTGTCCCTGTGTGCAGGGCCCCAATCTGTCCCTGTGTGCAGGGCCCCAATCTGGCCCTGTGTGCAGGGCCCCAATCTGTCCCTGTGTGCAGGGCCAGGGTCTGTCTGAGTGCAGGACAGCAGCACCCCCAGCTGCCCTTGGGGACCTTTCCGGGGTTCCCCCTACAGAAACCAAGGGTGAGGACAGGAACAGCTGCAGCCACCGGTGGCACAGTCAGGCTCTGCCACAGAGCAAGACCACGCAGGAGATTTTAAGGAAAAGCAGGAATTGAAGCAGTCTGTGCCCCTGCTCTGATTCAGGGCCGGATATGCACCTTCAGTGCTCCCACAGGCCGCTGGTGCAGCCACAGGGGCGAGCCCCACACGGGCTGTGACCTGCTGTGCCTGCACTCCCTCTCTGACACACTGCAGAGCCTGCTGGCTTCTGGGGACTGCCTGTCCTTCACACCCCTGCTTCATTCCTTTCTGCTATTTCACATATTGAAAGGTTTTTATAAAGGCTTGTTTTAACCTGAGCAGAGTTTTAAAGGCTGTAAGGTCTGGCTGCTCTTTTCATTCCCAAAGCATTTGTAGTTACAATTAAGATCTGTGTTAAAACTACTGCCAATTATCCTCAGTACTGTGAAAAGCATCAGGCCCGGGGAGGGATGGCTTCCCTGGCTGAACAGGGAAGGAAGAACAGCAGCCTGCTTTAAAAGAGGAAGAAGAAATAAAAGCCTACAGAAAGAGGCTGACCCCAGAGAGGAGAAAAGACGACTGTGCAGTGCTGAGCAGCTGGTGGGTGCAGCCCCCAGCACAGGGGCCGAGGGAGCTGCTGCTGCTCCTCAGCCCCTGGGTCACTGCGGGACAGCACTGGCCTTGCTGGATTGCTCTGCTGTTTAGATTGAAATGGTGATTCAGTCTCCTGGACTGAGAATGATTTAGCTACCTCCCTTCTGAAATGTCCAGGAAAAAAAACTTTACCTATTTTCTATTTTTATTCTGTTCAAAGTTTCCGCTATGCTTTGGAAATTTCTCTTAGTTAAAAAAAATAACTGTGCTTGAATGGGTATCTGGTAGGATGAGGAGTTTTATTTTGATGCCATCAGAGTGAAAGAGCAAAATTAAGGGTTTTTTTCAGCCTGAACTGACACTTTTTGATTTATGAAAAACCAAATGCATTTCCTTTTATGCCGAATTTCATTATTATTATTAATTAGTATTACAATTATCATTACTACCGCTATTACTACTATCACTAACGTTTAAAAATAGCTAACAAACCACAAAGCACTGTTATTTCCTCTCCAACAAGAACTGCTGGGTTCTCCTGCCTCAGGCAAAGGAGTTTGGGGATATCTGCTCAGGCAGGATCCCCTGCCCCGGGGGCTGCTGCCCCTCTGCAACCATTGGCACATCGGGGCATTGGCACAGTCCCCTGCAAAGCCACAGGGAACAGCCCGGGGCACAGCTGAGATTGTCCTTGACTCCAGGGACCCTGCAGGACAGCCGACTTTAGTGCCCTCCAACCAGACCTGATGTGATATGAGACAGGGAAGGGAGAATTCCTAATGGGAAGCATTTCAGTGTGTAAATGGCAACGTGGAACTCGGGACTGCTCCAGCTGGCCCAGCTAACGCCGACCTGCAGCGAGTGTTGCACTGCAGTCAGGGCAGTGCCACCCTGCAGACCTGGGTGCAGCTCTGGGTGCAGCTCGATGCAGACTGGGGCTCCTCCAGTGCAGGGTCTGGGGGCTCCCTTTTCTCCCTGACTCTGCTGCATTCCATACGAAGCAATAGTAACAATGAACTGGCACAACCCAAACATTAAACACAGTTAATCAGGGTTTTAACATTAAAATGACAAGCCATTCATTTCCTACAACTGTCCTAAGAGCAATTTTAGACAAGAGTTGCATGCATGGGGCTATGCAAAAAAGGGCTCAGTATTCAAAAAGCTGGCTGAGATGCCCCAGCAGTGCCAGTTGGTGGTAAGGAGGCTGCTGGGTCAGGAATATGCTGTATTTGACAAATGACTAGTACCGGTTATCACTTGACACAAATGCAATCTGAAGGATTGTGTTTCTGCCACAGCTCAGCTCAGCTGCTGGATAACTGGTACCAAAACCAATCAGGCCCCTTTTATCCCACCAGGTCTATCTTCCATAGATGCTAACAAAGGTACTTAAAATCTAATCTGCCTCTTGTCTTCCCAAAATGGAATCCAAGGGAGCCAAATTTGAGTCATTTTGCTGACAAGATTCACAGGGGCATTACGGCAACACAGTTCTAGTTCCCTAATAGAGTTCTAAGCCCGTGAGAGATAAAGGAAAGTCAGCACATAAATGAGGCGCTTGCTCCAAATAATTAGCACTTCTAGAGTACTTCTCACCTTCCAAGGGCTTAGCGCACACCCCTGTGTGTGGGGTGCACAGCCCTTCCCCCCGCGATGGAGAAAGAGGCCGAGGGTATTTCACAATGTTTGCAAATCGAGCTGGGAAAAGGTCTGGAGGGCTGCAGAGGTTTGTACGCAGAGCTCAGGGGTTGTTTCCCCTGCTTGCAGAAAGCCAGGAGGATTTCCATGCAGCCTGTAAGCTCAGTTCAGCTGGGCAGTCTGGGGAGCTGGCTCAGCAGCACGGGGCTGGAAGCATTAACCTGGGTCTGCACTCAAACCTCACGGGACACATCTGACCTTTGAATAATTGAGCATTGCAGCGGAGAGGCTTCAGAAACAGAGCTCACAGCATGAGTACAGGAACTGTTGGGGGTCAGGGAGGGAAACATTCCTCAATTTTTCATTAATGAGAAAACACAGATGAAAACTGTGCTCAGAATACAAAGGAACTGACCTTTTTGCAGGGGAAAATGAGAATGGTGGGGTGGTTTTTGGGTTGTTTTAAGGTGTGGTGCCTGCAGGGCTGGTTTTGCTGGTGTGGGAAGGTCACCAGTCTGGTTAGGGCTAAGTTTGATGCTAAGGAGGCAGAGCTCTCTGAGTTAGGCTGGTCCCAAGAGGCTGTGGAAAAGGCAGCCGCAGCCAATCTGCTTATCACACATTGGTTTGGGTTGGAAATGACCTTTAGAGATCATCTGCTTCAACCTCCCTGCAGTAAGCAGGGACATCTTCCACTACATCAGGGTGTTTAGAGCCCTGTCCAGCCTAACCATCAGTGTTTCCAGGGTTGCTTCTCTGGGCAACCTGGGCCATGTCCTCAGCACCCTCACAATGAAGAATTTCTTCCTAATACCTAATCTGAATCTACCTTCTTTCAGTTTAAAGCAAATCCCCTTTGTCTTATCACTACATACCCTCTAAAACATCCCTCTCCACCTATCTTGTAGCCCCTTTAGGTACTGGAAGGTGCTCTAACGTCTGTTTGGAACCTTCATTTCACCAAGCTAAGAGTCTCAAGTCTCTGAACCTTTCCTCAAAGGACAGCTGCTCCAGCCCTCAGAACATGTCTGAGGCCCTTTGTGCAGTGGATCTCGTATGGCACAGCAGCTGCACACACTGACCTCACCAGGCTCAAGACTCAAAAGCTGTAGCCCACATCACACCTTTCCTCCCCTAGGGCGGGCAGTCCCTGTGCTCTGACTGTTGCCAGCAATCTCAGGCTCTCTGTTGCCATGCTTTTCCCACATGGTATGGTTATTTTTTAAGTGAATGAACAAGTTTCATCGCTTGTCACTTGCAAGTGACATCAAAAGGACCCAATTACAGCTGATACTCTTGATATTTCCTGAACCACACACAGAGCAGCTGAGGGTAGAGGTTTCCAGTGCAATGTAATTTGCTTGGAACTAAACCAAACCTTTGCTTCAGAGGTTCTCAGTGGACCTGTGATCTCTAAGAGAGCGAACATCAGTTTCCCAAATTGCACAACTGAGGCATGGGGAGTTCAGAAGATTTGCATAATGTCAAACCTCAAAGCAACAGGGAAGCAAAGAAGTAATCCAAGGGTCCAGAACCCTGTTTACTTTTTGTAATCAGTAGATTTCCCTCCCTACCATAATACAATACCACAAAAAACATTATTATTTCTATAAAACATTTTCAAGTTGAACAGGCTACCAATTACACAATAAGGCATCGGGACTGACTGCTCCAGAGTAAGAAAACTTGTGAAAATGTAGCAATTACTTAAAAAAACCTGATTCATTTGAAAAGAATTATCTCACCAAACATTTTGCAAGAATGATGATGCAATATCCCAAGGAAATTTTGAGGTGACTTTCAGAAATTACACTCAGTCACAGAACAAAAGGAGGCAATTGAAATATGGGCCTCTGCTCAGATATTTTTAATAAAGGAAAGTTTGTTAAAAATAAACTGCAAAAAAGATTTGGGCGGAATCACAAATCATCTAATTAGCATTTGAGGAAAAAAAAGATGAAATATCAGCTTGAGAAGTCTTTTCTGCAAAGCCAATTTTCTCCCCTTTCCATCTGGTTTATCTGTATTCAAAAATTCTCCTTTTCAAAGAAGTTTCTAAAATGGAAGTTCCGGACTGTTTTTGTTCTTACTAAACAAAGTGATGTACACCCAATATAGAAATATAAAGACGGATGCAGTGAATTAGCCTTTTTTTTTGTCTGACAGTTGATTTTTGAAGCCAAACCCAGGGCTTAAAGAGAAAAATCATGTGGGTGATTTCACACCTGCATTGCTTCTTACCCTGAAAAGCAGCCATGGAGTTAAATGGGTCTGGTCAAACACAAACCAAGATCAGTGACCCAGCCAGGCTCAGCACCCAGATCAGACCTTTAGTGAGAGGGACACCCCCAGCATTTCAGAGACTGATACAGAAAAGGGAGATCTGGCAAATGAAGAAGAAGCACATGAAGAGCAAACTGGAAATTCTGCTGTAAATGAGAATTTGAAGTTTGCCCAATGCTACTTCTTAACATTTTGAGGACTCTGATCTGGAAACAGCAGTAAAAAAGTGACACTTTCCTGCAATAAAACAATTAGAAAACTAGACTATAAAAGTGGCAATACAAAGAAAAATCTAGAATTTTAAAGGTAGTATTCAAACAGATGATCTTTATTTTGCAGTCTATTAACTTCGAGCGTAACTTTTTATAAAGAACATGAAAATGAAGGTTAAGAGAAACTTACCCCATAGACCAGTTCACCCACCATGCCATTCCATATCTTAGTCTCAGGGTCCCTAGCTCCATATTTCCCATCTCCAACAATTGACAGTTTGTATTTTATTCCAACATGTTTTGCTATTTCAGAAGCTAAGTCTACACAATATCCTTCATATCTCTCATTCCCTTCTAGTTGTTCATGGTTTTTCTTATACATTACATATGGTGATTCCTTTGAAACAAAAGTAAAGATCAAAAGTCTATGAATGTAAAATACAGCTGTAAACCACACAAAATGAGAGCTGTTATTATCCTTTATATTACTGGCAAGTATTTACAATATTTTCTGCTTTGGTACAGAACTAGAAAGACAGACTTCTGCAGTATAAAAATCCTTGGCTGATCCTACAGCCACACATGCTATTGATTGTATTCCTAGTAAGGAGCCATTGAAGACAACAGAACTTTCTAACAGTTACACTTCTGTTTGCAGAATTAGGCCTGATTAGACAGTCAAATAGCATCACTGTAGCAGTAATTCAAGTTTTATGTTTAAAGACTGACATCTCCAACACCTGTACCATCACCACAATTTCCTAAGGCCCCAGGGGCCAAAAATGGGGCTCTGATGGAGATATTTTCAAAGTAGCCTAAGGGAAGCTAGGTTGAAATCCTCAGCAGCATTTTTTTGTCACTGAATTCCCTTAGCCTTCTTGGAAAATTCTAGTTGAAATGCTGATTATATCTCATGAAATCCAGAGGAGTATAAAATACAATGCTTCAGGAAATAGCATAAAATTGACTCATGCTTAGCAGAATTGTAAAAAGCACCAAAGTCACAAGGAATGCTGTACAGAGCAGGTCTGTAGAGGCGTTGGGACTGACACAGGTGCTGCTGCTCGTGCCACAGGAAGAGCTTTGCTCCCTTGGAATTGCACAGGTAAAGGCTGCTTTTCACCCAGTGCCAGAGCAGTTCCAGTTCTCTACAGGCTTCACTGGGCCACCCTCACTCAGTCCACAGGGGTTGGGTTTACAGGAGCTGTACCTGAGTGAGGGGTGCAAGATTTGACTCTGCAGCACAAAGGCCAATCTCTGTGCTCATTTACACACATGCATAATAACTTCACTTACATGAGGCACTTCATTGAATTCAAGTGTCTGGGAAGCAGCAAAGCACAATGGTGAGCTCAGTGAGCTCCTCCTGTCAGCAGACTTACTGATACTTATGAAAGTTAGCAGGGTCAAGCCCTAAGAACACCTCTGGAAGATATTGAACTTTCCAGTCACTTGAATTCACACAGTATTCAACATCTGCCTCCCGGCAAGGTGTCTAACACACCTCAGAGTCACGTGCCTTGTTTCCTGAACACAAACACACTAAGAACATAAAACTTACCAAGATGGTAGTGACTACTATAGTTCTGTTCTCCACAGATGAAGTGTCATTAGAGGGCAGCTGATCTAATGCTGGCACATATCTTTCATATTCATTCCAATAACCAGCCTATAAAAATGGAGATTGTTACCTCATTACATGCCTTTACAAGGACTCTGCTACCTGAACTCGTAAGAGCAACATCAAAACAAATGGCTTTGTAACATTTCTCATTCACTGCTTTTGTCATTAGGGACTACATTAGCTTTACATCCATTTCCTTAAAGAAACAATGTTCTCAAGCCCAAGAGCAAAGCAGCACAAGCCAAATCTAAGTGAAAGCACGTATTAAATTCTCCCTGTCTCAATTCACATCAGTATGGTGCCTATGGAAAAAACTCCCCTATATCCACAGCGTAAGAATATACTACAGACAAGAAAATAAACTGCACAGCATTCTGAGTAAAATTCTCTGATTTTGTGATTTTTATCCAATACAGCCCCTGCAGACCTGAGCTGGCTTTAAAGCAGATGCACAGACATTGTTAGCAATGCAGGCACATTATCTGCAGAGTGGAGCACAAAACCC
Organism: Cettia cetti; assembly: GCA_013401135.1. NCBI lineage: Eukaryota > Metazoa > Chordata > Aves > Passeriformes > Sylviidae > Cettia > Cettia cetti. The sequence continues at coordinate 58,408 of VZUI01008861.1, forward strand.
TCTGTGAGCACGAGGTGACTTTATCAGCTGCTGGTGCTGACCTTTGCCTGCATCACTAGGCTACCACAACAGCTTCTGTATTTGTGCACAACACACAAGTGACACTGCTCTCTGCACTCTACACCTCCCTGGGGGGCTGGGCCATGTACAGAGGTATTTGGTTATCAAATGTGCAGAAATGGTTAAGGAGTCTCAGTGGTGATCAAGCAGGTTAAGAACCTATCTCCAGGTGAAGTCAGGGGGTTTAAGAGACTCACCTACACACATTCTTCTCTCAGTACTTTTGTGACCCTGTCTGCCTAATTATTTTTGAACATCTGCCTTAAACTTCTTTTAAAATGCTGATCTAGCCAACTATCCCACTTAGGATCTATCCTTTATTTGGGAGACAAGAGAATTACTATGAAATTCTAATTAAAACCAAACTTATTTTCTGTTTAATTTCAGATGGTGTCACTGGTTCCATCTTCACTATGGCTCTAAAATATGGAGAGGGAGGGAAAGATGGAGAGGAATTTAGAAGATAGGACTAAGCACAGGACCATGACAGCAGGTATTATGCTTGGAGTGAAAAAGCTCCAGAAGGATTTTAAGGGAAAAAGTTGTGTTTGAAGTTGACATGGAAACCAGTGAAGATGTTAAGCAGGGTGAGTGGTTTAGCCCAGGGACTGAACACAACAAGTTCCTGGGGCAGGGAAGACAGCATGAAGGGGACACTCCTCAGGGCCCTGTTATTACACTGCACCTCTGGTATTTTTGAATTTCATTGGTTTGTTGGAATAAATATTTGTGACGGTGTAAAGTCCAGATCCGTGACTTGAAACTCACCTTCCGTGATCCAGCAGCTTTCATTTCATACACATCAATTGTGTAATTTGTTCTCCGCCCATAGGTGTCAAACTGGATGTTCCCCGTCATTCCTTGAACTTGCACCTCGAGGGAATAAACAGAAAAATATTTTAATGGAAGATTCATTTTATTTTTTATCTATGCTTCTGACTGAGCCAGTTGTACTGCTCAAAACAACCCCAGTCCCCGTTCTCTGAGCTCCAGCAGTAGGTATTTGGTAGCACTCAGCTGGTGACTCATTGCCAGAGCGAGCTGCATTTATGTTATGTGCATATATATTAAATGCATGTATGTTAAATGTAAGAAAGACCGGTTCTGCCATGCTTGGGTTCACTGGCACAGAATGGAGCATCACCGAGGCACAGGCAACAATTAGTGCAGTTAAGACCCTCCCAATCTGGCAGAGAGTGATCTGCAGTACAGGTCAGGGTGGCATATCACTGCTCATGCTGGGAAGTGCTTTATTTGAACACCAGTCCCAGTGTAGGAGAAAGGAACAAATCTCTTCTCTGAATGAGCACAGACAACTGTCTCTACTACTTATGGAGTTCTGGTCTTAGTCAGGATGGATGGGTGTACAGACAGTAAATCATTACATTACCTACTCACATGAATCATCTGAAGGGGAAGTATAAAGTACTTTGTCTCAAAAAAAACCCCTTTCTTATTTCCCTGTATGAAAGGATGAGGTATTTTTATCACTTATCAACACCAACAAGCTGTCATCTCAGGCAGAACAGGTAACAGTCTCAAACTTCAGTAGGGGCAAATTAGCAAAAACTGTAGAAGGTACAGAAAGAGGTGATGCTAGACTAGCCAAGGCAAACTCTTCAGGGCTGGTGACTGATCTGCTGTTCACTGTTTAGAGATGAGGTACGAGGCTATATAAAACAAAAATTCCATGTACTCCAAATCTACAAAAACATTATCCAATTTTTCCTGTTGTCACTTGCCTTAAAACAAGTAACAGGCTAAAAAAGAGGTAAAAATCAGTAAAATTAGAAACGTAAGTGAGGTAGGATCCCATACCATAACTAGAGCTAGGGATAAGAATCTGGCCATGCAGAAGGTAATCTGGCTGAGTGCAAAGTTATGCCAGACATCAGAACTGGATGGAGGCTAAACTGCTCCTAGGTTCATGCTGGTGCTGAGCTCTATCAGTACTGCTACGATCAACAACAGCCTCTCCACTGTTTTAAACCAATCTGAGTTGACTTTTTACTGGCAAATTATCAAAACTGCAGCCATGAATTTAGGTTCATAACCACACCTATCCCTGCAAGAATTACAACACGAGCCAAAGAGCCAGTCTAGCTCTGGCAGTCAGACGTGCAGGCTCAGCCTGACCTTAGGAACCCCCCGCACACGTTTGACTGCAAAGTGGCTCATGCTCACTCTCCTGGGCAGCTGGGCTGTCACAGGGGAAGTGGGGGCTTCTGGGTGCTCTGTGGGGACAATCAGGCACCTGCTGCATCAATGCAAGAGGGATTTTGGCCAAAGTTTTGAGAGCCAGTATGTTGCACCTTGCCCTCCGTTGAATATATTTTATCCATCCTTTGAAGTTCATCAGGAACTTTGTTTTCACTTTGCTTCCCCTGAGGAGCTGCAGCTGTTTGTGTGAGCACAGAAGCTCTGTGCACCTGGGGCAGGACACAAGCACGACAGAGCTGCTGCTGCTGCTGCTGCTCTTAGGTGTTACCTTTGCCCTTACCATTTTCAGAGCTCTCTCTATATCGATGCCTTGGCTCCAGGGCACGGCAGGGTTGGCCAGGCAGTCTCCAGCACTGCCCCTCCTGGACACATCCACACGCTGCCGGCGCAGGTACCGGAAGGCCTCTGCTATCACCAGGACTGCGTCGTGGGTCAGGGCAGACGTGTACTGCAAGGGTACAAGGAGAACATGGCAACACACTGCAGCCCCAGAGGGGCCCAGCCCAGCCAAGTTAGAAAGGCAGAACTCCAAGCTTCAGTTCCTGTTCAGCTACTCTTTTTGTGGATAAGATTAATTATATTCAGAAATTAATTCTATCCTGTAGGGCAGGAAAGCACAATTGGAGGTTCTGCATTTCTTAAAACTGAGTATTATCTTACTGCAAGTTCTTCAGTTTGCTATGAGGCCATGGGGACTCTGCACAGAACCAGGCGTGTCGGCATGTGCAGATCAAGAGAACCGTGTCTGGCACAAAAGAGTGCAAAGGCAGGGCTGTGAAGCAGGTTAGAGAGCAGACATTTCACTGAGCTTTAAACGACAGCAGCTTATAAACTTACTGGGAGTGGGTGGTGGTTCCTGCTCTGAGTGCAGAGCACAGGCACCGATCCTGCCCACCTCTCCCTGTGATGCTTGGCAATCATCACTCCCTCCTCTAGAAACTCAAAAAAGCTTATATGTCACAACCCACACAATAATAAAGAACTGGACAGCAGTTTTAAGGTATTTGTTCCTGTATTAAAAAAAAGTCTTGTAATAGCTGTCCAGTCTAGCAGTACATAAAACTTAGACATTGATAATTTTTTCAGCAGACTGCGTCAATTGTCAGTAACCTTAATGCAGTCCCTTCCAAGTCATGCCAAGAGAGCTATCTAATTTTCTACTTTATTTGAATTCTACTTATAAATGCATGAGCATGCAAAGAGAAAAAAGAGAGAAAGAAGGGAAAGGCTGATAAAATACCGAATAAATTAAACATCAGGGCTTTAATCTCTAGGCAATTTTATTTCCTAATCAAAAATATTGTACATCAATTTTTAAGTATGCTTTTTGTCTGATTGACAAATACTGTGCACATTTCTATAATGAGCTGTACATTTGTGGAAAGGTAATGTAATCTTTGTGTTTCTACTTAAGATTCTTTTTTAAGGAGGGAGAATAATTTTTTCCTCAAGGTAAATTGCTTTCAAGTGGAATAAAATCATCTCAGGTTAACTTTGTATATTTCAGAGGTTTTAAGATTAGTATGATACTTATCTTCACTTCTGCATCACTGCTAGAAAGCTTTAGAAAGCAGGACCCGTCCTAATCCACAGGCAACAATACACTAATCTGGTTTTTGTGGGCCTCTGTTTGCCTTTCTCTGCTTCCTATGAAATGCCAGCAAGGCTGTGGGATGGCATGGGATTATGAAAATTTTCCTCCCTCACAGAAATGAAATGATCCCAGGGATGGAGAAGTATCTCTCCAAATGGCACCAGTCATTCATAATGGCACTGCCAGAAAGAGCAGCCTCAGCTCCTATTCTGTCCACAGCCCAAGCCAGTGCTCCTGCCTACCCTGGTGCCCCCATGCATGGAACTGGACTAGATCTTTCCCTCCTATCTAGTATTTTAATACCTTCCTGAATTTTGTCTTACTCATACTGAGACATTACTCCAGTTTATCAAAGTAATTTTGAATTCCAAATTCCATCAATTTGCATGTGTCCTTCCCAAATCAAACACAAAAGACATGAACTGTCTCATCAGAGCAGTGGATTTTAGGTTTGGTGGCCCTGGGAAACCAGTCTGTATACTTCCATACCCAGGTTTCATCTACCTATGGATAGCAGTGAAAAAGAGTAGATCTCACCAGAAGAAGAAGAGAAAGAAGGAACACAATGTTACTAATATGCCATGGTCCCAGAAGATTTTATGACTTCTGTGCCTGGACAGAGTTTCCCTGGTGCATTCCTTCACTGGACAGTGAATAGCATCCCCATCTATGACAGAGATGCTGAGGCAGAAAAAAATCTGGGTGAGATAGTAACAGGTTGCAATTTTCCTACTAACAGGTGCATTTACTTCATCTAAGCTGTGACGGTTTTGGTGAACCTGGGAACTTCATCCAAAAAGATGTTGAAAATTATTCTTGGTTTCAGTTTTAATAGCCAGACTGTGTAAGTAAAGGACATTGGTGCAAAACAGAGGGTCAGATTATGCAGGTAACTTCCAGCAGCAACTCCTTAGTGAATGCAGAGCTACTTCATTTTGCATGTGAAATTCTCTATTACCACTAAAATGGACTAGTAATTCATATTTTGAATCTAAAACCTAACCTAACTAGCCCCCATATCCAGCCCAAGACTAACTCCAGAGGTTAGAAGTTTTTATATCCACTGCACAGGGACTGGATTTGCAAGACCAAGCTTTTGCTTCTGAGGAACTCCCACCACAGTGGGCACTTGTGTGTAACAGCCTCTGCCTCCTTCTTCTGGAAGGGCAGAGAATGTTGTGACATATTCTCATCAGGGATCTGTATCACACTCGTGCACCTATCTGAGGTTAAAAACTCCCAAAGGATTGTTAAAAGCATAGCATGTCCATCACTGACAGGTTAAAATAAATACCTTTAATGGTGAGTTTTTGGCTTCAGGGAATTCCCTTTCATCAAGTCTCATCCAGCGCTGTAGAAACTGTTGAACCATTGGGTTTTCATTATTAACAATCTGGAATCCAGTAATGTTGGCACCTCCATGCATTACTCTCTCCAGAACAATGTCTGTGAAACCCTGAAAGGACATATGTAGAAAAAAAGGAATCGTTATCTCAAGCCACTTTCCTCCGGCTCAGTTTTACCTGCTACAAGTGCAGCACAAAAAACATAGTTTAATGCCCCTCCTGTTAGCTGAAAATATTCTACCAAGGACAAAACTACTATCACAATTTGGATTTTGATAGTGGCATGGAATAGAATTTAAAACACCTTCTTGTTCTTTGCAATAGAAAACTTCCCTTTTGGGTTGTGGCAATGTGGTAGGTAGTATCTGCTGGTCAGAAAGAAAACAGGAGGGAAACTTGGCAGTACCATTTTCTCTTTTGTCCTGACCATGGTGAAAACCAGTCAAGGACCTCAAATCCCGTTTGTACAGCAAAGTGAACAGGAAGGTTCAGGGCTGGGAAAGAAACCCACTGCACCTCTGGCAGGCAGTTCATCACAGCATCACTCAGCACACCACGTGCAAGCAGAACGGGACTCTCCCACTCTGTTGTTATTTATACCTGAGGCAGTAAATGGGAGTCTTTTTGATTAGTATGACTTGATTGCAGTCATGTTTATCTGAATGTCAATGGTTACACATACTAAAAGGCAACCCAGAATAAGAACCTCTGTATTTCTATGCACGAGCTAATCAGTGAGATCATGACTGCTTCTTAAAATGCAAAATGATGCATCTTGAAGTCATATAGTACTTATACTAGAAAAGGATATTTAAAATTTTGTCTTTTCTGCTTTAATCACACCAAAACATGGATACAGAGACTCTTTCAGTAACTAGAATTGCCAGCTAGAAAGTGAGGGTTTTGGAAAAACTCACATTTTTCTACTCAGAGTAGACACAGAAACTTAAAATGAGCCTTCCTGCAGGTTTAATTATAGGATAAGACTTTTTATAAGGAACCTCAGTAGATGGTGTTTCAAAAGCATCACAAACAGCCCTGAAAGTCAATCCTACCCTCCAGAAGAAGCTCTGATACAGACAGAAATATACAGCCTCTTCCTGATAGGTCAGCACACAGACAGGCAAAACCCTACACTCTGAAACACAAAAGAAAAGCTAAACAGTCTTGGTGCTTTACTTGATAGAATTGTTCTCATTTGCAGCTTTTTATCACTTATGTAAAAATATGCTGTAATTATTTTTCCTGGAGTGTTTAAATTCAAAATATGTTATATAGAAAATTACAGTCACAAGTATCTAATTCATGAGGATAGAAATTACTGGAAAATATATAATTAAATTATTACTTTAAAATTACCAGTGGACATGACATTTTCTGACAAAAGAAACTGAGTAGAGATGACATGCCAGTTACAGCATTTACTCAAGTAATTTCTCAAAATCCAAGTACTCCTCCATGCATTTTCACTTCCTGATTAAAGTTTCCACAACTTGAACAGAATATTGTACCCTCTAAAATGTAGCTATAGTTTCCATGCAGAAAAGCTCTTACCAGGTTAGCTAACATGTAGTGATAGCCTCTAGAATGTTTGCCGAGGATTACCACCTGTGAGGAGAAAAACATTACACATTATTTGATTGTAAGAAGATGACTTCTAACTAGTGCAAAAGAGACAGAGAATGCAGATTTTGATAATCTTCCATGTTCAATCCATGGGCAGCAGAGTATTCCAGATCTGTGGCACTACAGACAAGACGTGGTTATGTGTGTTTTTCATAACACATGGGCAGAGCACAACAAAGAGGAACTCAAGGCTGAGAAGACTCTGCTTGCAGAGATGACCTGACCTGGCAAATTCACTCTGTGGTCACAGGGCCCTCCCTGCTGACCAGGGTAATTTTAGTTATCAGTTCAAGCATTCCTGCTCTGAAATGAGGTTATACTGTATCTACCCAAAGGAAACTCCTGTTTACTTGGCTCCCTGATTGTGGAGTGGAGGAGAGGTGCAGGACACAGCCCAGCCACTCACTTGTTTATCAACCTCTACCAGCACAGCAGAGCTGGGGAGGCTCCAAGCTGGACAGGGAGTTCCCTGCAAGAACCCTGGCCAAGCCTTTTCATGTGTGACTGTCTAAAGTGTAATTCCCAAAGTTATAAGCAGTGACCTTCATTGCCTTCTGACAGGTTTCAAAAGGCCTGAAAACTTGTAATTTCCAGTGCATCTAAATGGATACATCTGACCTTACAATGTTTTGTCAAAATTGCTACTAAATGTTATGTTGCACGTTCCACTGAGCAGCATCTCCTGCCCTGCTGACCTGGCTCGGGCATCTCTGCACAAACAGCCACTAACTGGAATGGCTCAGGGACAGAAGGGCAGCAGGATGAACTCAGCAGCTGCCTTCTCTGGGGGTGATGGGGAACAGTGCAGGCTGGCAAGCCTGAACTCTGCCACCCCCTGTGCTCCCCCCATGGCAGCAGTGCTTTTGCATAAGGAAGGGAAGCACACGCTGCCCACGCCTGCACAGCTGGCTCACCAGCAATGCCACTCGTGCAAGACTGCAGACTGTGATCTCAGAAACATCCATCAAATGGAACAGCCACCAGTAAGAATTTAATTTATAGCTGTGATGACTGCATGCATGTCAGGGCACAGTCCATTCTAGCCAGGCTTGCTGCGGTAAAAACAGCAAACACAATGCTGGCAATACACACAAACATTATTGCAGTATATATCCTACAAGCAGCTCAAGCAAAGAGATGATGCTTATGATGCTTTCTGATGGAGAATCATCTGAAAATCTACATATAACCATATAAATGTACTCCATGATCACAGAAAAAACACTCCAAATGCTACACTTTAAAAGACAGCATAACCACTTACATCTTTGCTAAACTCAGGTGACATTTGAGTCACTGACTTTAGATACACTGCTGAGCTCGCTCAAGTTCTTGATTAAATTATTAAGTTCCCAATTGCCTCTTTGGGTAGTATTGTCCTTAACAGATGCTATTTCTTTTAAATTCACATTTAATTCTGTAGGAATTAGCATACTTCCAGCAGCCTGAAAATAAATTGTTGTTCAGGTCCTCTTGAGAACTGCATGTACACTCTGTTGGTAGAAAGCATCTGCTTTCCTACACTCACATTTGTTTTCTGTGGAAATGTGCAGGCTTCCTTCAGATCATCTGCTGTGCGTGCTACTTGCATACTGAATTCTCCGTATGTTTTAATTTCACCTTAAAGGCAGGTTAGAGACAAAAACTTATTTAAGAACAACAATTGTGGTTTTAACCTTAACAACAAGTAAGAAAACTTCTACATTTCTATTCAGAAAAGTGCTTATTTAAGAGAAAAGTATGACCACAGATAAGTCAGAGGCTGCAAGAAAAACATACATGGAACTGCTACAGGCATCAGGAGCAATACTGAAAACAGGAAATGCAGGACTCATTAGCATAGATCAGACTCAACTTTCATCTCATGTGTTGTCATGTCACCAAAATGGCTCAGTTTATGGAACCTTTGAGAGCTCCAGCACACTACAGTCAAGTTTTAATTCATAAAGCATCTTTCAGAAGTGCTCTGACAGCACTTCTATTCATACAATCAACCATGTTGGCTCATAACTACTGAACTGGATCCTAACAATGTGTTTAAAATTCATTACACACTACACAGCTGTCCTAAATCTAAACAAGTACAGCTCTCCTCCTCCCTCACTTTCCACCCTGTACCAACTGCCCAGCATGTGATGGGAGCTGCTGGATTAGCGAGCCCAGCAGAAACAATCACAGACATGTGTTACTCCCAGGGGAGCAAAGTGATGGATAAAGCTTTTTTATGAAGAAGGAAAACAGGACTATAACAGTATAACAGGAGTATAACAAATAAATCTCATCAGCTGCTGATATATTGTGAAGCTTATACAGAAAGTGGGATATTGAAGAGTGGTGGTGAATAGAAAGCCAGGATTACAGGGCAAGGATTTCCCAGAGCTACATGTCTTTCCTAAGTTTAACTTCCGAGACTTAATATTGCTTTCACCTTGGCTGAAAGAAAAGCTTATGAGATTTTACACTGAACAAAGGAGAAGAGAAAAAAAAAAAGGCTAGAAACCATCATGAATAATTCAGATTTCTGATCCCACATAATTCTTGCCTTGTACATGAAAAGATCATAATGTAAGGTTTGATAAAGAATCAAATAAAGTTTGTATTTTTAATTAACTCTTTGGATATTTCCAATTAATTAAGAGAACATCTAGAGGGAACATAACTAAAATGTATCTGCTTTCAAAATAAAAGTTAAATCTGCTGGTCAGCACTAGGCTTACTTGAAGTACAGACCTATATGCCAGATTGAGAAATTAAGTCAGCATTGGCAATTTTACTTTTCCTTTTGCCTAGGGGAGTTATTTTTTGAATGCAAGCATAAACACAATTTGGTTTCCACTGCATCAGTAATCATTATAATAAACAGGCAACTACAAATTTTTGCCTTAGCTTTTAGATTTTTCTTAAACTTCTGGAAGCTAGCACTAAAGATATTAACATATACAATGAAGATATTAATATTACCAATATTGTTGTTATGAACCATTTTGGTATTTCTAGAGCAATAATGACAATCCCCTCATGAGGACACTCCTCCCCTGGAGAGCTCAGAACTGCCCACAGCATTTCAGGTGCAGCCTCAGCACTGCAGAGTGAGGAGGAAGGGTCCCCACAGTGACCTGCAGCCCAGGATGCTGCTGGCCCTCCTGGCTGTGACAGTACAGGGTGGGTTGTGCTCCCTGGCTGCCAGGAGCCCAGGATCCCTCTCTGCAGAGCTGCCTGTCAGCCAGGAAGCCTCTGCCTGCTCTCTCCTGCTGCACAGGGCTGCTCTTCCTCAGTTGCAGAGCTCTGCATTTGCCTTTGTTCAGCTTCACGAGGTTCCACTCTGCTCACTTCAGCAGCTGTCATAGTCTTGTAGCACAACTACTTGATGTATCACTCCTCCAAATTTGGTATCAGCAAACTTGCTGAGACTGCAGCCCATCCCACAACCTTCAGACCACTCAGAGGTTTAACAGGATTAGCCCCAGCACCCTCAGGGTACCCCAAAGAGTAACCAACCTCCAGCTGGCCTCTTGCTAATCACAACCCTCCAAGCCCAGCAGCTCCGTCATTTTAAAATCCACCTTCCTGCCTCTGTGGGCTTTAATTTTAAAAAGTCATTGAAAAATACAAGTTAAGAGGATTTGCTTGCACCTGTACTGAAAGAAGGAGCCATCCTAACTCTGGCAGCAGTGAAAGGAAAACTACCATGTCCAATTAATAGCTGTCAGGAGCATATCTTCCCTCCACTTGAACCCACTGCCATCTGGTCAGGTTAATCTGACCGGGATGTCAGACTAAAGAATTTATCATCCTTTATAACCAAATGAGAAAAGAAAGAAACAAACTAGATCACAGAAGTACAGACTATCTCACCTACAGCTCAAACCCACAATATTTTATGAGTCTATCAGATCTTTCCATAACATAAAATACTGATGCTGACAGGCAGTATTGTCACAAAGGAGGTCTGAACATTTTTACTGTGCTTTTCATCGCTGACAAGTGGAAGAAATATGCCACTTTAATGGAATGACAGGCAGAGACCTGACCTGCTGTAATGTGTCTTTCCATTTTGACCGTATCTGCGAACAATGAGGCAGTGTTAACTCTAGAGCTCTTCTTTCCTAGGTTTGAGTAAGACAGTAGTAAGAAAAAATGAGCTTTCCCATAAGATCAGAGTTTAAAAGTATTTTGTTGTCTTTGTGGAGGTTATGTGTACATTAGTTTGGGTTCCATTGTTCCAAAAAGCCCACACTTAAAAAAGAATCTACTGTTTTTCAAGTATACACACACATTTCTGAGGACAAGAGAACTTAGCCACCTCTAGTTAGACAGTAATGTGCCTTTCTTTACACCTTGCAATAGAAATACAATTATGACACCTCTGCCTTCAAAGCAGTGAGCAAATGTCAGAAGTGATCGCACAGTTCTTCCTTTCCCACAGCAAATAAGCAAAACTGATAAATGGATTCAGGGATAAAAAAATGTTAACAGCATCATCAGGATGAGCTATCAGTGCTGATTGCACTTCATGGGAACAGAGGGATATCAAGCATAGCAACAACTGTCTGGCAAGCCTAAATTGTTGTGGAGCACGCCGTCCTCTCACCTGGGCAGCAGGTCAGGAGTTTTCTGGCTCCTACCCCTACTGAAAGCATTTCTGTTCTGAGGACAGTGGTACTTGAAGCTCATCTCAGATCTGAGCAGCTCCTACCTAGACTGGATTGAATGACTGAGAAGTTGTTCTGGTACCAGTGGTACTGGCTAATTTGTCTGCAGGACTAAATGAAGAAAGGAGAGGAACAGAATATTAGGGTGACCGTCCAATTAGTTTAATGGAAACTGAAGGCAAGGCCCAAAAAGTTGTCAGTATGTCAGCAAGATGTTTAACCTCTCCTGAGTGCCACCCTCAAGTACTGCAGCTCAGCTCTGTTCCTATCCCTCAGGAAAAGAAGGAATTAATGAATTCCAGAGTCTCCTGCCCACTCCTGCAGACCCTTGCTGCAGTGGGGAGCTGCCTGCAGGGTCTGCAGCCATGACACTGCAGTTCTACAAAGTGCAGTCACCTCCTAGAGTGTCAGCATGTGAGCAGTGGGCACTAGGACATGACCATTCCTCACTGTTTCCACAGCTCACCCCTTGTCACATAATTTTTCCAGATAGGAGGAGAAAAAACAGGCAGAGAACAGAAAATAAAACTTCTCCTGTGGGAACAGGACTTTCCTCATCTAACCAGATATCACAGTAAAAATAACATACCCTGTAACCTCAGTAGCTCAATTTTACTGTAAGCTTGCAGAGCCCACTTGCCTATTTTCCAATTTACACATAAGCCTCTGAAGGAAGACCAAATTCCCCATGAGGATTATAAACACTACACAAGGTTCAATCTTCTCTCAGTAAATCTATAAAAAAGGGCTTTTTTGGTGTCACAGTTTTGTCTCTTTCTATCACACCAACACAACCAGTGCCAATACATGAGGTTCCACAGGAACCACAATCTCATGGTAGCAAAAGATACAGCCCAGCTACTGGTGGTCTGTCACTGCCTGACAAGTGATGCCTGTCCTGCCTTCAATTCTGCAGAGACAAAACCATTTCCACATTCTGCAGGAGCTGCCTGCCTCACAGAAAGGGTCAAAACCTCATGACTGTAACTGTAGTGCAAACCCAGGGAAGGTGATTTATCGCTTCACTTGGTATTAACAGGACAGGAATCTGGTCACCAGGGATAGTGATGCTGTAAAATATGCAGTAAACAATGATTTCATTTATATGAAGAATGACTACTATATTAAATTTGAGTTAAATATTAAATGAAGAATGTGTTAAATATTAAGATGAAGATTCCACGCATATTATTTGTTGCAGATAAAAATAACTGAATATATATTTGAGATTAGTTCATCTACCATTTCAGAGCCTTCATGCCCTTTAGAGAATGTCACAAACCCACACACAGACAACTGATGTATTCTGTATTTTTGTGCAGTATATAGACCTAAGAATTTTACTTTCATGCTACTGCCACCTTATATATTTGTGACTACACTTTATAACCAAATCCTCACTTTTCTCCATAGCACAATATCAAGATCATTTGTTTGGGAATATAAAACATTCTTCAAACAGCTTTTGGCTGTCCTGTATCGAATCTCTCACGGGAAATTCTCTCCTAGAGAAGCGGATTCTCCTAGAAGAAGAGGACAAAAATGTGCTTGGGGGAAGCAGGGAATTGTGCTCTGAAGCACTTCATTAGGCTTTCCCCCTCTGGCCCCCTTCCCGTGTCCTTCTGTCCCTTGCCTCGCTCCTCCATGACAGTCACATCAAGAGTGAAATTCTGCTTTCAGGCCATCTCCAGATAGATGATGGTGGTACATGTTAGTCCTTGGAGGGTAATTAAATGCAACATCTGAAAGCCCTGTTGTGCTTCGTTCTCCCTCCATATGGCTGAAACTTCTTTTCCCATAACTAATCTGACATTTGCTGATGGAAGATTGTGTAGTGGAATACACATTTAATTTGTGCATAAAAGGTTACATTAGAAATTATTTCAGAAAAAAAAAGTACAAACAGCAACACTGGTTCTGAGGGCATGATACTTTCTCCTAATTTCTTTCATTGTGCTGACAAAATTTTCTGTGCTCTGAAAAATTTTCCTAAACTCATTTTCCTTGATATGACTTTGCAATATTGTCAGATGAACTAATCTGTTGGCACAATTATTGTTAAAGGACATATTCGACTGCAAAACATCAGATCAGAGCACACAGAGATGAAGAGTTTTAAGATCTCTGGTAACTGCCATCCATAATCACAATTATTTACTCTTTAAGCGTAATAAAATTCATTAAATAAACTTTCTATCAGAATTTCTTTATTCAGACTGACAAAACAAGTGTTATATCTCTCAGGACTGCATCTCTCTTCACAACTCACATCCTTCAATACAAAGACCTTCATGTCAAAAATAATCAAAACTTAAACTACCTTTCATCACTTGAAGCTAGTTCACTAAAAACAACATCAGATACACGGGGCTGTTACAACCACTACAAAAATTCTTTGTACCACATGAAAAGGATACTCAAAATTGCCAAAACCTTTCCCCCTTATTTTGCCAAGATATCTTCAAGAAAAGATACTTGTTCCCAGACAGCTTCCTTGAAGAGATGTGTCATAGGCACTTTTAATTAGTGAATTCTTTCAATTCTTAAGGAAGGGTAATGAACAAAAAAAATCCAGTTGTGTTCTGAAGGAGCTTTTGCAGCTGTATTTATGGGAAGCAAATGACTTATTACATATGTTACTCTGCAGCAGTGGTTTTCACACATAGGTAATTTTAAAGAGATAATATTTAAATTGTCTACCAGTTCTAGTATATTTTTTGAGAAATATCCTCCCTTGAGAAATGATCATGAAAGATGATTTAACATCCAAGGAAGATCCAGTACTTTTTCAACCCTCTGTAAAATCCTAAGTTCTCCTGCAATTTAAATTTCACCTAAAATTTCCCACAGAGGCTTCAGATGTCAAAGAAATCACAGAAAGTTGCTTTCCTAGCGACACTCGTGGTTCCTTTTCCTTCACTCTACAGTGCAAGCAGCTCCAACCCTGTGTGACGTTCCCACCACCACACCACCCACATCTCCAGCCTCCCATCCCGTGTCCTCACCGCAGCTCTTGGACACCTGTGAGTCCACATCAGGAACATCAAAAGCCCCACTACCTGAGCTGACTGCCAGCTCAGCCTGCTTCCCTAAATTTGACACCACCTCCAGTCATTTCCACAAAGATTGCTAATAATAGTAATATGCATTTATCTTTAGGCTGTCCAAACCTTCTGCAGAAGGCAGAAGTGCTCCAGCACTGTCACAGTTTGGTGGTGTCTCCACACCACCACCAGGCAGCTCCAAACCCTGCCACACAGGAGATCCCACCTGTCCCCTTTGGCTTTCAGCTCTGTGGAACTGCACATCCACACCCTTGCAATCACAGGCACACAGAAACAATGCTCATTTCCTCTTTTCATATCTCACAGCTTAGACAAAACTTCTGCACTCTTAGCTGCTCAAAATATAAAAGGATCTGCATCCACTGGGGGAAGAAAGGAAGAAATTAGGTAAACTGAGTCACAGAGTTTTCATTTTAAAAACACACACATTTCCTGTTTTCTCCACACTTCCCATCAGCATGTCAGAGTAAAATCCCAGTGTTATTCCCTGGAATTGGACAACAGTCCTTGGAAAAAGAATCCTGCTTATATAAACTATTACTGTGTGTCAGGATCACTTCAAACTATTATTTGGATATAACCCAGAAGTGTCGCAGTAATTCAGTCCCAGTGCTCACAGGAGAATTTTTTGGAAGGGTTTTGTACTGCAGAGCACTGCCTTCAAGCAGACCAAAATACTGAATAGTAGCCATTCTTTTTTTTTCTTTTTAAGCATTTCCTTTCCTTTTCAAGTGCCCTACAAAATTAAGAAAAAAAAGTCAGTGCAATCTCCTCTAGGAAAGACAAGGTTACTTTTTCTTACATTTTTTATTACAAATAGCATTTTACTGTGGCTGGAATTGCACTCAATTTGCTTTGTTCAGTGCTTTCAAAGACTCTGAAAGGTTTATTCTGCTTCACTATAAGCAGCACTCCGCAATATTCCCAAATAACTTGGTGCATAAACCATGAACTAAAAAATATTATGAAGAGCTAATTTATTTTCACTAGAATTAGTTTATGCAACAGGGGTGACTGTTTTACTCATATGAGGTAACAGAGACACAGCATATTTTTCTTTTCTGATTCTTCACATGCATTTTCCCAGGATAGAAGATACTTAGGGTATTTTTAAAGGTCTGTGTACACTGTTGATAATTTTATTTATTACACATTTTGGAAGAAAGAGCTTCCAGTAATATATACACCATTATACCTCCACATGCATGCCTATGGTGTGACACGAACAAATTTAATTTTAGTAACATGGGCTTTTTTTAAGCCAGGGAACATTAGTTTTCTCTAAAATTATTATGCTGCTTTCCAGCTCACTGGTTGGATACTGTGGAGTAAGTCTGTATTTGAGCTGAGTTGATTGATAGGACCTGATTCTCTATAAATTTAGTCCAGGCTGCCCCTGATGTCTTAAATCTGCTCCCCAGAAGCAGGTGCCATTGCATAGGTAAGGGGGTGGGATCAGAGCCAGGAATCCCATGTGAATGTACCATTACAGCACAGAGATGGACTGGAATCCCATTTCAGTGCACCATTACAGCACAGAGACTAGACTGGGATGGTACCTCCACAGTGTCTGATCCAACCCCACTGGATCCTGGAGCAAACACCCCAGCTCTGGTCACACCTCTGCCCCTCCTGTTTGCGGCCATCTCCCCACAGGAATGCAGCTATGAACTCTCAGGGTGTCC
The DNA here is from genome assembly GCA_013401135.1 of Cettia cetti. Classification (NCBI taxonomy): domain Eukaryota; kingdom Metazoa; phylum Chordata; class Aves; order Passeriformes; family Sylviidae; genus Cettia; species Cettia cetti. Next base: position 74,656 of record VZUI01008861.1, read on the forward strand.
CAGACTGCATCACCAGCAGCTGGGCTCCAAAAGCCCAGTGGGGTGACCCCATTCTGCAAACCTTGCTGGCTGAGCTGCAGTGTAACTGTGCTCTGTGAGAGGCACTTGGGAACACCTCGGTCTATGAGGGGCCCTGAAAAGCCCCCGTGGTTCTCCTCCTCCCCTGGGAATGTGATCCATATCACACTGAAGCCATTAATCCCAGCTTAGTGAGCTGGGAAAAAGACACACACCCTTGTGCAGCTTTTCTTTTACTGAGTTGGGACTTCTTCCCTTGTAAATGAACTGATGAGACACCAGAACTATCATGCTGTCTCTGGTGATATACAAGGCCTGTTTGCACAGTGGTACTGTGCTATTACTATTCATTTTGATTCTGTGTTTCCTTCCTCTCCCTGCAGTTGCTTCATCTGAATTGTCGCCAAGATGGTTGGTTGCCTTGGAAACTAATTAAGGAAAGGCTTTGGTTAGAAGCAGAGTTTCAAGCATTAAACTATTTGAGAGACAGATGCAGAAATTAAGGTAATGTCTGCTAAGATGAAAGGGCTTATCCTTTATGTATAAGAAGAAAGAACCACATTTAAATGCCAGGACTGAAACAAAGCAATTTATACAGAAACTGATTTTTAAAGCCTGGAAGAGATGAGTGAGCGAGGGGTTTCGAAATCAGTCAGGAGCTCAGAAGAGGTGACAATGATTCCCAAAGCTATTAGAGATGGAGAGATGGACAAACAGGGAAAGACAAAAACTCAGGGGATCACACGCTGAACAAATTACAGCCAGCTCTCCCTTTCCCTCAAATACTCTGTGTCCTTAAAACACTTCTTGTGGATGTTGTTTTTGAAAGATACCTGTAGAGCTAATGAAAGACCAAATCCTCTCCTCCAGCCCAGGTGTGGCACAAGAAGCATCCATGAGTACATGTGCTCCCAAAGCCCACCAAATGCAAGAGGGAAAGGTGAGGGCCAACAGCCCTCAGGGCCTCTGCACCTGAGACCTACCCAAGGGTAAGGATGTGAGCAGCTCAGGCACTGTGAGCACAGGCTGAACAGGGAGTGGGACCCTCAGAGGGTCAGGGCAAACACATGAACCAGCTCTGTGCACTGAAGAGCTGCAGAGAAAGGTGAACTGGGCAGCAAATTGAGCTTTTACAGCTACCTATTAACTGAAGTTCAAGGCAAACAACAATCTCTGTATGAGCACAATGATATAGATTTAAATACCATTTCCAGGATAATGGCTAACTCTATACTTGCAACAGCATAACTAAACAAAGATTTTGGTTCTCTGTACATTTAATGGCACTGCAGAGGTTGCCATATAAAAATGACTGTAACAGCAACTGCATACTACAAATATTGGGGTAAAAATATGCAAAACATTAAAACCAGATGCACGTGTGTGCCTTGGCATGTGCATTTATATCCCATAAATTACCATAAAACATAAAATGAGTAACTGCTACAATCACAGAAAAATAAAACCTCTAATGGTGACTTCAGGTTCATACGCCCCTGGCACAAGAAACAAGAGTTGCTTGACAGCAGTGCTCTACACACAGCAGTTTCCACATTTACAGTGAGATGCTTCTGGTATTAATTATTATTACTACTGATCAGTTACATTTAAAACTGTGCTTTAATGTCTTTTGAACACTTTTAAGCTTCGTGTGCCATTACTTCAATCATTCCGCAGGATGACTAATAACGGTCTGATAAATTCTTGTCATTTAGAACCTGGCTTGTTTTATGAAATATGGATGATGACTTTGGAGAGACACTCCTTTTTACAAGCTAGAAATTCTTTCCTCAGGTGTGTGTGAAATGTGCTGTATGTGGGGCAATTAACCCAAGACGTTACTCACTCTGCTTTAGCAATTCATCTCCTGCCCTTTATGAGTTTCACAGCTGACAGGAGCAGGCCCTTTAAGGCAGATACAGCTGTCACTTTTGACTTATGCCCATTCCTACTCTTCTGCTGGCTGTGTCCTGAGGGTGCCTGACCCAAGAATTCCCCTTTCCTGTCTATATGGACTTGGGAGCTGCTGAAACTCTCTGGGTGTGAAGGGAAAGAAGTGACCTTTCATTCTGCTTTACATCCTGGTTTCAACAATACTCATGGATATCTAATGAAGAAATGACCTAAATGTTAAGTATCTAGTTGATTGGAAAAGTAAAAATGTAGTGTACCAGTTTCAGAGTGATGTTACACAACAGTCTACAAAGCAGATACTCTCTTGGAGTCCCAGCTGAACCCCCCAGCTACAGACAGAGGATAAAATCAGCCTGTGACACGGCTGTGGCCCTGAGCCCTGCAGCAGACAACAGGCACACAGCTCTGCAGGGCTGCTCCCAGCAGTGCAGGGCCTTCAGAGGACATGGCACTGCTGGGCTTCAAAAGCAAAGCAGAAGCTGAAGCTATTCACAGCTCTGCTTCAAGTGCCCCTCTGTATTTGTAGGCAATTGTATTTTAAATTGCTATGGATAACACAGGCAAACCCCCACCAGACTGTTTACAACGGAACACATAAAGCAGGAAGTTTACATGACAGCAGTCTTGAAGCTTTTCAATTACATTTTTCCCTATTGTTATTTTTAATGACTGTTCATCAACCCAGTGCTGCAGGTCTGTGTCTATTCTTACAACACCCTAAGTGTGAAAGCTGTTGTGCAGTGAGCTCTCTCTCTGAGATCTGAGCAGCTCTGCAGAGAGCTGCAGCTGGGGATTTACTGAAAACTTGCACACCTGCACCCTAATCTCCAAATTTCAGACTGGAAGGTCATCACAGTCAGTGTGTGCACAGGACAGAGTTCAGTCAATCACATTACCCTTCCTAATCCTAGAGATGCTTCACTTCAAGTTGTCTCTGGCAGTCTGGCTGTACAACTTTGGGGACTGCATTCTCTACTGTAATATTGCTTTTGCTTTGTGAGATCCTTCACTTAATACAGACACTGCCTTGGAGCCAAACCTTCATGACTAAGTTTGGAGATAGTGCCCTTTCGATAAAAGCACGCAGTCTCTGGAATAAACAGGTCTTTTGTAAAGTTTCACCATTTTGATCCTGAATGGAGTTTCTTCCTCCTCATTTCCCCTCAGGAGATTTTAAGTGGACATAAAGCCACTCTAGCCTGAAATACAGCTTAGTATCCTGGGAATAAGAAAAACACATTTCTTAACTCAAAAACCGTATCTCCAAATACATGGTCAAAAAGGCTAAGGTTTACTGTTAGTTCTCAGAAGAAAATGTTGTTCTGTTTATGAGAACAAAATTTTATATCTGTCTGTGAAGAAATACAGAATATTTTAGCATCAAGGGATAAGAAGTGTGGGGAGCTTATGAATTTTGCATCATGTAAGTGTTGCTATCTGTAAGCCTGAGAGGCCAGTAGATGATTGAATTGGATATAGTTTTGCTGTGCAAGGGGGGTATAGATCCAGATGCTCAGTGGTTATAGAACTACAGGGCAAGTGAACAAACAGATGGCAACTTGCAGAATAACTACTGATTTCTCTGCTTTCCTCTATTCTACAGCTGAAGAGGTTTGAGTAGGGTATCCACCTCCAGGACAAAATATAAGGCCTGTCACAAAATCTTCAGAATGGGGAATGAAAACAGATCAACCTGCATTATGGAATTTGGCACAGAACAGGTTACTCAGGCAGAATAGGAGCTGGAGTGCCCTCTTTCCCCGACCTTGTATTTACAGCTTGGAAGATCAGGACCAGACAGCCCTGAGAAGAGAAATACTTCATATGACAGGTTACAGGTCTTGGAAATGTAGGGACATTCACATGTGCTAAAGGCATATGGAAAACTTAAGGTCACTGGCTCACACGTCTGTACACTGCTGGAGGAAGGTACAGAATATTCCAGAATGTCCTGAAGTCTCAGAAGAAAATCCCCAGATGTGTAATTGTCTTAGGATGAGCCCAAATTTTTGGAAGAGCAGTATAGCCTGGTCTGAACGGGTTGAAAAAAGGATCAAAGGAAGAGAAGTGCACACATTGACCAGGCTGATAGAGGAAAAGAGGTCACTCTTACTGAATCCAAGCACTAACACAAAGCCATGATACATGGCTCCTGGAGCAGGGCACTGACAAGCTTGCTGAACAGGCTGGCCAAGAGCCCAAAAGTCTGATAGCAAACTCAGTGCGTGTGTAGACTGTTTAGTGCTTTACAGCCTGTTTATTTCTGCTATGACTTTTCTTCTTGAATAAGTTCTATTTAAGCCTCTGAAACCCAGGGTCACTGGCAAATGCTGCTGCTGACTCAGAGAATGAAACAGCAGGTGCCACACAGTAACCACATAAGTCCCCTCTCCGGAGGGAGGCAGCAATCCCAGAAGCTGATTTCTGCTCCTGGGAGGCCGAAAAAGCAAGAGGGATGGAGAGGCAGCTGGGCTGAGGCAGCCTACAGCAGCCCTCTGTGGGACAGTTTGTCCATCAGTACTCTGACACTGCAGTTCACACAGGTGGAGTGTCCTGGCTTCCTTCTGTCCTCACTGGGAAAACAAAGCCATCTGCAAAGTGATCAGCAAGCAGTAACAGGCTCAGACATTACTGCTTCTCAGCTGAGCAGCCTTCCTAGACTCCACACATAGCACTGAATTGACTTTTTAAACTGCAATAAAATGCTAGATTTGAAATATGCAAATCCAGACTTATCTCTCCCCTCAATAATATGCTATCAGCAAACACACTTGGCTAAAAAAAAAAGAACCCTCCATTCCCTTGAGAAAACTGGATGGATGGATTTAAATACTGACACGTGTTTGTGAAAACTTTTAACTCCTTTATGAGAAGATAACAGGGTAAGCAGAGGAGATGGAAGGAAAAGCCTACAAACAATAATTGCTCAGCTATCAACCTAGGGTCCATCCACCATCACTGACTTTCCCTGCAGAAATTTAAGTCACTGCTTTTCAGCATCCAATTAAAAAACCTCTGGAAATGGTTGACAGAAGATATTTTTAGCATCGGGGCACCAGCATGTACTGTAGAGTTTGGGGAAACCTGGAGGCCCCAGTAGCAAATTTTTACTTAACAGATGCTAATCATGTTGACAGAAGACTGAATCATACATTTAACGAAATTTAAACTTCACTAGAGTTGAATTCAGTATAGTAGCAGAAGAAAAGAGTCACCAGGTTTTTTGCTATATGGTTAGCTTGGTATACAGCTTTCCTTTTAGGCACTGATACGGTTTGACTTTTTTTCCCCTCTTATTTAGACAATAGAAGAAAAAATGAGAACAAATGTAAATGAAGTCAGATCAAAAAAAAGGCTCCCTTCTCAGCTGAAAATGGGCCCAAAGAGCTCTTTAGGCTTGGCTCAGGAGTGCTCTCCTGCAGCATTTTCAGCAGAGTGGGCTGTGGGTAGCTATGGTGTTTTGCATCTTTTCCAAGAACATGAACAAACGAAAGAAAAAAAGAGGGAAGTTTCTTACACTTTTCAGTATGAATTTCCCTAAAGAGAGTACTCATCATATTGCCTAAAAATACAGCATAAAATGCAATGCTGTGTGCTAGCATCACAAGCACAGCAGCCAGAGTTAGGGACCAGCACAGCTTGTGTCCTGCTCTCTTGAGCACCTCTCTCCTTGCTCTGTAAGTAGTAGCTACAGCACCTGGCTGTCCCCACAGACTCACCCTCAGTGATACACCTCGAGGCTTGACAGGAACTGAGTATTTTAAGAAGGAACACAGTGAACGCATTTTTCATGTTTCTCAGGGTTTATGGCAGTGAGGTCAGTTTGTTGGTAGTTTACAATACAACATTTCTGAGAGATATGCTAATGCTTCATGAAATTTAAATGTTACTCTTGATCTATTCCATACTATGAACCCACAGCTAAATTGACAAAGTGGCAGCAATCAAAGGGTTTTTCAGTCTTAATGCAAGTGAATTCCCACATGCCTGTGAATAACCAAGCAGTGTGGACTTGGTGCCACACCAGCAGCAGCCTTCTGTGAGCCCAGGCAGCAGAACTGCCCTGCCCCTGCTTCCCACAATCCGTATCTGTTACTACAGCTCTTCAAGCACGTGGCAAGGCACAGCCAGTGCCACAGGCACAGGGGGCAGCACCCTGGCATGGCCAGAGGGTAAGGCCATTCCTCTGGGGCAAAGCCAACACTGGGAAGGCCATGCAAGTGCAAAACACAGAAGTGTCTTCCCCCGCAAAGGTACTTAAACTCCATCACCCACAATTTAATCCTGTCAACAGCACTGGCTGTGCAGAGGGGAGGGCTTTATGTACCAAAATGCACTAATGAATCATTTGGACTACCAGCTGAATTTTTCATTAGCAGAGTTTCCTTCTGGGAATTCTTTAAGATGATTCTGTGATACTTCACTGGCTTTTTATTTCTTGTTTCATGTTCCACTTAAAAAACTGCACCTGTCTTGCAATCCTTACAAGCAGCCTTGATTCCAGTAATGTTACTCTGGCAGCTGAAGTTTTAGGTTCCTCACCTACTTAAAAATAATTCATTATTAACATTGGGGAAGAAATATCACAGTGATGTTTTTCCTGGTAGGTTATATATAAGTGCTGTCACAAACTATGAGCATCACTGTAAGCATTTTAATTTTACTAGGTAACTGGCAAGTTGTTGGGACTCACATCTCAAAGGATACTTAATAATCTCTAGAAATAAGCAGTTCTGGAAATATTAATGATGTCTATGACAGAGAGATCACAATTTCTGAAAAGCAATACCTGTTCCAAAATGGTGTTGATTCTGTCTACTTCACAGTCAATTAAGTATCTTTTTTCTTGCCGTCTGTCCATCTCCTCTATAATTCTTCTGAACTCTTGAACATCTTTTATGCTTCCTACAGATCTGGCTGTCACTTGCCAGTTGTTCTGTACTGCTGCTTCCATAATTGCCTGAAGAATGGAAAAACCTGTGGGGGAAGAAACAATACAACCATTTAAAAGCAGAACAAAAATAAAAACTATTTTAAACGTTTGACAAAAACCTGTATCATCTAAAGGGACACAGACTAGCTGGGAGCCTGCAAGTGCTTCCCTGCTTGAGGAAACAACAGCGTAGGGACCAGTTTCTTCTTTCAGCCCTGCCGTTGGCAAAGTCACTGGCTTCAGCAGAAGGCCTTGGTGCTGCATTACTGCAAGGCATATCAGAATCTGGCGAATATACCAGATTATGATCCTCTCAGGGATGTTTATGGCCATGCTGGGGTCTGTGCCAGCTGAGCAGGGGAGCCTGCAGCCATTACTTGGGCAGAAGTCCATGAGCCTGAGGAGCAGGACAAAAGGGGTAATTTGCCTGTGCAGACTGCAGCAATGGGTCATTACCTGGCAGGGATCCAAGCACTGCACAAGAATGTCAATTAAGTCATTGCATGGTCATTGGAGCCACAACCACAAGCGAGTACATTACTGATACTCACTTTGATTTCAGCAAATGTTTTTAAATATGGAGTCTAGCAGCATTAACCATACTTTCAATGTGTTCATTAAGGTAATACCAACTCATTTGGTATGCTCAACGCAGGAGAGAAGCAGCGTTGGACCAAGGACCAAGGACTACACAGTGGGAAATACAGAGGCAAGCAGCATTCCAGCTTCTGGTGAACAGCTGTGCCTCGGTAGAAGGCAGAACCCAATCAATTCCCTAAGTGGAAAGTGGTTGAACTAAAGACAGAATCTCTGTCAAGTCATACTTATGTAGGAATCATCAGATATTGACTTGCATCCCTTTATTTTACTATGTAGCTGGGAACCTGTTTTCATTCAGGAAATTTAATTCTGTGCATAGTTCTAATTGTTTCAATTCTGAGCAGATGCCAATCAAAGACAGAGGTCATCTACTTCAAGCACACCCAGTAGTTTTCAGGAAAGTTTTATTGTACCAAAGCATATCCACGTGAAGGCTGTTTCTGTCCAGATAATTTATCTGCAGAACTTTCAGTCCAATTATTTAGTCATACTGTTGACTTCTTATCCAGACAGATTTGAAAAGTTTACACACAGCCCCATAAACATACAGGATCAACAACCAATTAATTGTGCTCTGTGATAACCAGTTCAGTGAAACCAAAAGGGCTCTGAGCTCCAGAGGAACAACACGTTCCAACAGCTATTCTGAACTCAGCCATCCTTGTAGAGGTACAACGACAACAAAGAACCTGTGCTGCAGCCTGATCTTCCAGAGCCTGCTGTAAATCTGTAGTGGCTGTCAGAAGCCAGAGGAGCTGCACCATTACCTCATTACAGACACAAACAAGGGAAGAATGATTTTCTGGATTACAATTAGATTATCATAATTTATCGTGTGACTTCCTTAGGTCTCACTCAAATGCCCTCACTTTCCCTGTGCAGCCTCCTCGATTCTTAATGCTTTTCTTTGTATGAATGCACTTGATTGTCCCATGAAAGGAGGTGACAATTAATATGTACGCTGATAAAGAATTCTTTCTGGCATCTTCTTTCCTCTGAGACTGCTGAAAGAGAGGCATTTACATATGTATAGTACAATGAACTCAGTCTTCCTTACCATCATATTTTACAAAAATGGTTGTGATGTCTGTGACAGCATTGTGATTCCATTACATGTAGCAGGAAGATCTAAGCCTAAGATACTTTGTTGGCTGCAAATGAGGAATTTTTACGTGGAAACATAAATACCACTAATGGGGATTTACAAATGCTTTGTGTACAAAGATGTACTTTTGAAAAGACATGATTCCATTCAGTAATAAATATTTACAACTTTGTTTCATCATTCATATAACATCTAAGTATGAACCTTGAGCTTGCTGTAAACAACAGTCTATAAGTCCAGGTTTTTTTACTCTAGATTGAACAAATTAGTTCAAAATATTATGAAAAACTGACACATCAAACATATCTGTAGCTCTGTTTTTTGCTAATGACACAGACAAAGCTTCTGAACTATCTCAAGGAAAGAAGGAAAATGAATATGCTGGAGTGAAGATGCCATTGGTTGACTGGCATGCTCCCAGTTTCAGCTAACACTGAGTCAGAATTTGCTTTGTCAAACCTTGAATATCTCAGAAGAAAGTTAGGGAATTTTCCTAATTTTGTGCAATTGCATGTTTATGAGGGTGTGAGTACACATGTATTTTTGTATGCATGTGTATCAGTCAGTGGTTACCATTTCAAGAAAGAGAAGAGCAAGGTTACTCAGCAGCCCTTCTCCTATGCATGAAAACACAATTACAGTAAACTAAGACCAAAAAGTTTCAGAGCTTTGTAATTTCTGTCTTCTCTGCCTCCTCTTTCTCCTTGTCACATCAAATCTTTACAATCATAGTCCCCTCTACCCTTGCCAGTTCTTGAAATACTCCCTATGGGCACCGTCTGTGCTGTGCCAGCTCCCCTCTCTTGGGGCCCTCTCCCACCCTTACTTTGAGAAGAACCATTTGCCCTTCCTGCAGCAGCTCATTAGACCAGTCCTCGAATGACCTTTACAGAGCCCATTCTCCCAAGTAAAGCTTGGTTCAAACCTCCTGCTCTCAGGAAGGCAGCACCTGCATCCTCACAGTTCCAGTCTCAGGTCTAATGCCTTCAGTGCCACTTACTGCATTTTACATCATTACCCGTTCTGTGGTATTTCTGTAAACAACATGTTCCAGGCTCCAGCTGTACTTTACCATTAAAAGAGCTGTTACATAAGCAGTAGAATTGTTTAACTAAAGGGACCATTTTATCTTGAAATGTGAACTTTTCTTTCTCTTTAGCATAACAATGCAAGCTGTGCTATTTTGGGAGCACCGCCTGGGTAATGGACAGGGAAATTATTTCCCTGGCAGTGACCAGGCCTGCACATGGTGCTATTCCACACCCTGCCCTCAGGACACACACCTGTGACAGCTCCTCAAAAAAATGCTCACCCCTGAGCACCCTGGGGATGCAGAACTCTTACAGGTACCTCTCATCTTGTTTCCCTAAAGCAGAAGAAAACAGCCAGCCATGGCAACTCTCTCCAGTCCAAAGTCTGGTGTGCATCACATTCACTCCCAAAGACTAAAGAACTGGTAATTCACCACAGGTCTGTGGAGATGTCGTGCAGGAAGGGCTTTCATCAATACTGCTCCCAGTTCATACTACTTCCATCAAGACAGCCAAAAAATATTAGTTAAGGTAAGAAAAACTGCCATCTTCCTAGAAGATGACAGCAATGAGATTATCTTGAAACAGGGTACATAATATCATCACCAAAATTCAGTGGCTGTTCATTCTGTAGTCACTAGCACCAATACAGACCACTAGAAAAAAATTATTTAGACCCCAATCTGATCTTTCAACCTCTTTTTTTCAGTCATACCTTGGACATGAAGAAGAAGTAGGATGGAAGGCAGGCATTTTTCTGGGAGCACTGTTTCTGAGGTCAGTCCATCTGAAGGCACCACATCCCTTCTCTGCAGTACGTTATTAACAAGGGCGTTACAGGCTGAACAACAGTCTGGTCACACAATGGCTGTGGCCATACTTGCCAGGTCATGGAACACACAGCTTGCTCCTGTCATCTTCCAGTGCAATCTCATAAGTCAATCTGATCTGCACTGCTAAAAGCTTAGATGATCCAGGCCTTAACATTCAAATATGCCATTGTCTGGCATATTCTTAAAATACTGATGAATTCAAAGAGCTAGTCCTTATTCAAATAGCCTGCAGAATGATTGGGCTGAAGGTAAATGCACCAATTAAACTACAACAAAAAAGTGCCCAGGTTACCTCTCAGTGAGTTGAAGCAAATATTTGGAATTATACAGACTGACGATTGCAAAGAAGGAGAACATTCTAAATAAATTTCTTGTAAAACAGGGAAAATCTTATTGGTTGCAATGCTATCTCTGTACTTTAGGCAACACAGACAGAATCACAGAACTACATTCTGGCCACTCCTCCCTGAAGCTGGACTACGAAACAAATTCAGCCAGTATCCTCCTACTTCTGCCAGGGAAGTAAAGCCTGTGCTTCAGATCGTTCCTTTGATAAAAGCATCTCTCCACTGACTACTAAAACAAGTGAAGAGGACATTTCACTCTTTTGCATCTCTGAAAGCTCATGAAACTTCTCCCACATCTACACAGGCAAAATTCATGTCAGCAGTTTGCTCAGCCATATGAAATTCCATCACTGAACTTACTCCTGTTTAAACAGCAACCATCATTAATGTGACACGACTAAATGATCACACTGGAACATCTGTAGTATTACATGAGCCCTTGCAGTTGGCACCAAAGTACCCACTGAAAAAAGTTACCACTTACATAATTTCTTCTCCACAATGTTCTTGCTAAGACCTTGGACCTCCAGCCTCCTACAGAAAGGAAAGAGCTCTCCTTTTGCCTTGCTGAGTACCAATGATCTATGGGGAGTGTGTTTTCCTGACATGCAGCATGCTTGTGCCATCTGAATGAACACCAGCTCTGATCTGAATAGCTGTGCTTTGAACTCTGTATCTGGGACATGACACAGAGATCTACACTTCTGGCCCGTGACTGAACTTCAGGGAGTCCAGTGTTGAGCCGTGTTTGTCAAGGGCACAATGAACTCACCAAAAAGGAGGTCATCCAGCCAAGTGACTCCCCATGACAAATACAATTTCTATGACACCAGCTTACACTTCAAGTGTACCAGAGGTGGGTAAGTTGAGATATACTTGGGTATCCTGTGTGTTTGGCACTGAACCTAGCACTAATTTGAAAGCAAACAGATCAACACGTCATGCAGGAGTAAAAAAACAACTAGCCAACCCCAAAATTCCCCATCGCTCAGAATCCCAACACATCTGTGGGGCAAGTACACTTCGTATAACCCAGGTCTGCTTAACAACTTCCTAAGAAGGGGAAGAAGCAAGGAACAAGCTACAAAACGAGTCACCAGGAAGCAATTCAGCAAATGATGAGCACCCTGGAATGCATGTCAGTCTAGCACACTCATGGTCAAATTATTAAATAAAATAGAGTAAAAGCAATCCATCTGGTTTTGACCTGATCACTTCTACCTGGTAACCAACATGTGAAGTGTTTCACTCCATTACTCAGGTAGCAGACAACCTTCTAGACCAAGCAGCAAACACATTCTAAAGATTTTTTTTAAAAAATTCTGCTTTTTCTGTTCTGTGAACCCCTAGTTTCCTCTGTACATACATTACAGTGCTGCAAGCTGTCATCCAAAAACAGAGAAATATACACAAATAGGTATGACAGCTTGGTTGAGTGAATGTGAACTTGCCTAGCTCTAAAGAATTTAAAGGAACCATCTGGTTCATATTTGTACGGGATGAGATACAGCTAAAACTGAAAAATTCAGAGCTGCTGAATGGAAGTAAAACACCTTTTTCCCCCTAAATGGCTCTTTCTGAATCAATTTTATCTTGATCTATTCTTTTGTAACAACCTTGCATCTAACTCACCTCTCATTTTACTCAAGTTTTAGGTCAGTGCAACTACATTGTTTTTGAATGAAGCTGTGCCAGTGTAAAATGAGAGCAACGTAGTAAGGGATCAAAGAGTTCAATAACCAAGGACAAGACAAAAAGATGCCGTAAGCAATGCTGTCACTTCCACAGGGGACTTACTCATATGACTTTCACAATGTTGTGGGCAAATCTGCTGGTGTAGGACAGACAGGGATACCTCAGTACAAGGATATGATCCAAAGTTTATCAAAAGAGTTGTGCTCTAGTTTTAGCTTTGCTATGCAAACCTTTATTTAAATAATTTTCAAAGGAATAATAATTGAGTGAGCAGCTTCTGGATACAGACTGGTAACAAAACAGACAAGATGGAACCCCGTCAAAACCAGAGTAGGTTAAAATATAACAGGTAAACAATTGTGTAGAGAAGGCAGATAGCATTGAAAATCAGAAAAAGGAATAATGTATTTTGAGAAGTGACAGAAGGTGAAGAGCACTGTGTTGTCCAGTGATATGGGCTGTAGGGTATCCTCTGTGTACTGATGCTGATGCTACCAGAGTTGTGAGGGCACTCTGCCACCAGACAGTGCTGAGATCTGGGAGACACAGGCCTAGGAGTAGTGGAGAGCTCTCCCAAAGGGAAAACTTTTTACACGCAAATGGCAAAGTTGTAAAATTACATCAGCATTAGAAGTAATTAACTTCTAAGCTTTAAAATATCTGAATAACAAAAAAAACCAAAAAAAACCCCAAACAAACAAAAAAATATCAAAATGACTAAGTACAAATAGCTCACCAAGGAAGCTATACAGAGTCCAGGACTTTGTCTGTCCAGCAGAGCCCAAACCCTATAACTGGGCAGTAAGCACGGTACTGTTACATATGCAGTGAGATACAAATCTATCTACTCATTTATCAATAGCAGAGGATTTTGAAAATACCTAAAACTTGGCTTCATATATTCAAAGAGTGAAAAACATCATTTCAAAGTATGTTGTAAAATTAAAAATATTGGTAACACAAGTTAACTCTTTATCATGATACATTAGGGGTTTTAGCATGAGCGTGCACGAGTATTGCTGTCTGCCTTCTATTAAAACCATGTTTGGAATGCTGAGTCTAAAAAGTGATAAATATTGTTCCTTTGAAGAAACAATCACAGGAGATTATGGTAATCTGACTATGAATTGAAATTCATATTCATCACAAAAAAACCCTGGATTCACCTCAGACAAATGTCTTGGGAAAAAAAATGCTAGCTGAATTGTCCTCAGACATAGTAAAATTGTTCTTTCTATCTGACCTTCAGTCAATGTTAGAAGAATATTTATTCCACTTCCTAACCTTTATCTGCACTTTCAGTTTTCAAACTACCTGAGCAAACAGATCTTATGCCTATGAGAATTTTCATTAATAAATGCTATCAGCCTTTCAAAGTCTCTCTTCATCAACATCTCACCTCTTAGTAGCCTGCATTTTAATTGCCCTTGCAGCTGGAATGTGTTTCATATCACAACCCATAAGTTAATTTCCTTTTATTTATCCTGAACACAAAAAAAAGAAAAAAAAAAGAAAAAGAAGCAATCAAAGGGTGAGTTAAAAGTATTCTGAAATTTAAATGAGTTTTTATGGTAATATAAATGATAATTTATGGATCCATATTCACAGTCTGCATATGTGTTTCATTTTTGTCACTCAGCTGGATATTTCTGCCCTGTTTTTGCTAATAGCTGGCAATATAGAGCTTTTATATATCACAATTTCCTATATTTTTTCAGTACATTCCTCTTCATAACAATGATGTGTTTGTTAATTACAAGGCCTCATATTAATTCTAAACCGGTCTGTATACCCCCTAACTACCTGGCAATACAGATTTGGTCTGAAGTGAGCTTGAACATACAAATGCAGCTCATCTGCATGGACGAGAGCAGCGAAAGCATGATCTGACCTGCTTTATACTGGTTGCTCCTGTGGTGCTCCCACAGGATGACAATTCCCCCACAGCTACTGGAGAATTCACACGGCCCCAACAGGCATCACCTGAGCAGAGAAAGGCTGGGGGTGACAAGTGACCTTTCAGAACACACAGCTGAGGGGGTAGGAGGATGGAGTGGCTCCGTGTCAGTGACCTCCCTCCCTTCCCTCTTGCAGCACAATGCTCCCTGGCTTATTCTGCAGGGTGGTGACACACAACAGGCTCCTGCCACCTGCACATTAGAGACTTCCCACTGCCTGCCAGTCAGGAAATCCCTTTGGCTTTACCTGTTATTCAAGAAAGAGACTAAAGGGGAAACAATGCCTTGCTTTTATTATTCAACCTTATAACAACATTTGGCTATTAGAAGTTTTCTTCATTGCATCAAAAATCAGAAATTTAGCATCAGGTATACCTTCTCTCCTAACACACACAATAATTTTTGCCTGCGCCTTCTAAACACGGGTTGGAGACAGTAAGCTCAGCTGGGGGAAGAAACCCCAGATGTGTGTCAGATCTCTGGTCAGTTATGGCACATGCTGTTCCTGACTTAGCTCAGGATGGCAGCTCACATGAAACATCAGGCTGCATAATACACAAACATGTCAACTATTTAGCATGAGGATTCACTGAACAGACAGGGGTGTGACTCAAACATTTAGCTCTGGCTTCACCTCTCCAAGTTTCCATGTGCTCAGTTGGGGAAGGAAGCAGAGAGGCATTCTTGGAGTTGGCTCTACAAGTCCAAGCTCTGGGCTTCAGATCCAGACTTTTCTACAGCACAAGATACTTACAAAAAAAGAAGAAAAGAAAGGTCATGATGCTTAGGCATGGGCAGAATTTTTCTAATTTGCTGCTCTGATAATTGACAATTAGATATACCAGTATGACAGGCTTCACAGAGAAACTGGACTCTGGTAACCTATATGACTTCAAAGGCAACTTCAGCAAAAGCTCAACTGTGCCTTAAGATCACCTTGGGCAAAACCAGGTCCTGCATATAAAGAACCTTATGACAGACACACATATGCCCTCAAAATTTGTCCAAAAATTAGCATAATGGAAGTGTACACTGCTGGATCACCACAAACATGGAGCAGTATCAGCAAAAGGTCAAGCATTCTTCATGAATTCATGTCCTCTAGATCTTTGTTAGCTGCTGCTGAACTACAGACTCATCTATCCATGCACTACAGTAAAATCCGTCCATCTAAACTGTGTTTCTTAGTTTTATATTATAAATAAATGCAAAAAAAGTCTTGTTCTTGCATGCGTACATGGTAAATAGCAGAGATTCTGTTAAATGATCTAGAAATGGCAATTACCAGAGAATTTGAAACAACTTTTGCCTACGATTCTCTCAGAAATGGGCTCACTTCACAGTACAGCAGACATAACATTTTCACCAATATCTGTCTTTCACTTCCCAAAGTGACTTGGGCAGGATGGTGGGAGCAGGTCTTCAGAGGCAATTAAGATGCAGATGCTGAAGAACCTCAGCAGGTGAGGTATCTGCATTCCACTGCCTTCAGTGACAGCCACACACAGCTCCCACTGACATGCTTTCCACAATGTCATTCTCTGTGTGTTGAAAACCCTAAAAACCTCTGAAAGACCTGTCCTGTGTGCCTTTGGAAATCACTTACCAAAATAGGATATCTGCATCTAAGGATATGTACTCTGTGGCCTGCTTAAAAAGTGGCACAGAATTCTCTACTGAATATGCTGTTAATTAGTTATTTCACTGCAACATGTTCAACAAGTGCACAGATAAGGACTGCCTGACTAAATGGGATGTACATCTATCTGAGACAGACTATCAATTGTTAGCTCAAAGAAGGAAAGGAAGACAGAAAATTCCCCTCTAAGGCTGCAGAGCTATAGATTAACTATTGCAAGAAGGGGTTGCATGTAAACCACATACTCCCTGTTTTCATAGCTTCAAACTAAATTGTTCCTAATGTTTTCTCAGAATTGCTTTGTAAAATTAGGCAGCTGTAGCAAACACATCCTTGAGACCAGACAGGCTCAGTACTCCAATTATGTTGGGTTTTACACACAATTATGCTGCCAAGTGTTTATTATTATTTAAAATACTTATATGTTATTTGAATATTCAATCTGATGCTCCGTAAAACAAAAGAACTCTTACTCCATTTGCTTTTATATTATTCTGATGCATGACTATACTTCCGTGAATACAAAGCCTCACAAATCCAATTGAATAGTTAGCAAACTAAAATATGCAACGACTTTAGCATTATCTAATCTGAAGGAGAAAACATACAGTAACTGGCTTACACAGCTAGAGGCCTAAGCACTGAGAGTTCTGATCTCCCAGCTCACCATTACTGCAGTCATTCAAGCAAAGCAAGATTTCACAGAACAAGGGAGGTCCCTGGTATGAGGAGAGGAAAAGTTGCCTTTTGAGCAAATCAATACTTTAAACCAAAAGGTTCTCATTCCATCACAGCCCTCCTGCAATAAGGTGACACTTCTTGTCTACCTCTATTTTTTACCCCCAAGGAAACTAAGAAAGATTTCTTTAACACTTCCTGCCACTGTACTTATCTCTGTGCAGGTATGAAACACAAGTTAAAACCAGGTCGGTCACGCCTGCAAGCAAATGGAGTTGACTTCAATAAGAAATTTCCATCTAACCTTACTAATTATTAATGTACAGATATTCTAGGCTCAAATTAGATAATGCTTTTTGTTTGTTTGTTTTCTTTTGTAATGTGTGGTCAGAGGCCACTCTCAAATTTTTGATACCCTGCATATATATGTGGGCTTATAACTTCATTTACAACTCCCATTACCAATTAGAGCTTCCTTAATTCAGTAACAAAGCGGGCAAATTTTTTTTTCAATTGACATTACATTCACTGGAAGAATAGACCTTTAGGAGAGAAAGTTTTACTTTCAAAATTGAACAAAGATTAAACAAAAAGTTAGGCTTGAAATAGCATGGAATAGATTTCTTGCAGAAAGACTAACATTTTTCATCTTGGTCCAAAGTGAATTTTGCAATTTCTGTTTCACTCAACATTTCCCACTCCTTCTCAGGTTCCACTTGACTTTAAGTTATTCTTTCTAAGCTTTAATTCTGTCAGGCAGGAGAGAAAATATACATTTTTTTACTTATGTTCAAGAGCCTAGTGCTGTGTTTTCACAGAATAAAGTACAAATTCCTGGAAAGGAAATGAGAAAAGATTAAATAGTAACTTGAGAAGAAGACACTGCACCAAGGAATATTCTGTACAGGACAGTCATTAAAACTCTAAAACCAGGAAAATACAACAGCTTTCAGGTTTCTTTAACAAATATGTCTGTAAAAATCTCTGAGGGATCACAGAGAAATCATTAGAACACCATTTTTATTAGTTTATAGAAAACCAGTTTCCCTTGTGACACAGCAATTTCCACTTTTATTGCATCTAGACTCCGGTCTCTGTGACAATTGAGGCTGCGATTCCTCTTACTGTAACTGCCATAAACATACCTCAAGTAAAAAAACTGAAGCTAATTCTCAATTTCCTAGCAAAATGTCCATTGAAGCCTCCCTGTTTCCCTCCACTCTACTGTAATAATCTGAAATTGTTTGTTTAAAGTAGTTCTCAAGAATCCCCATTGTGACAGACATTGCAGAACCCAGCAAAATGTACTCCCTCCCCACCTTCAGTAATGACTGCAGGTTAAATACAGTAATTAAGTGAAGTTCTACCATCTGACCTCGAGTGGTACAAATCATGACAGTCAAAATATTACAAAGTGGTCCACAGCAGAACTTCTCATTATTGATACAACGAACTCCTTGTTCTTAAGCAAACATTTTAAATAGCATCCATTATTCATGTTGAGTACCAAAGATTACCTACCTGGGATTTAGAAAAAAGAGCACATTTGAATATCAAAAAATGGCAGTTTTTTTCATCTTTTACAAGAATGGTTTTGTACAAGTTCTTATCTCTGTGTTACAATTCTGTTGTTTGAAATGGACACGTAAAGAAATTATTTTTAAACACATTAGGTCAAATCTTCACCTGTGCAAACCTGCATAGCTTCCCTTCAAAGAAATGCAATGAATGGCTTTTGATATGCTCTGAGGCATATGCTGATTTTTACACAACTGAGCTGACTTGGTTATATCCAGTAGCAGTCTGAATTCCCTGCAGTAGAAGTTTTAGTGTTAAAAACATTTAGACAAAACCCAGCTTTTGAGTCACAGGAAGGTCACCAAAGGCACAGAAACACTATCTGCAGAAAAATGCCAATTAATATCCCATAAAGCAAGAAGCTGTCTATGCAAAATGAATAGCACTTAAAACTTAAGAACAAATAACATCATTGCTCACTTTATCTTTTTATCCATAATTTTCATAGGTGACCCCATAAAATGTTACGAGGATGCAGCTGGCATCTAAAATTCACTATGAGACAGACAATGGTGTGTTTACATTGCCTACTGTGGCCAGTTTTTGAAGAAGTTCAACACAGAGATTACCTAAATTAAATCTAAATTGTAATGGTCTTCAGCTGCTTACACTCAGTATGTTATATTATTAATGCAAACTCAGTGTAGTTCTATACACTTCAAAATTTTGAAGTCACTGTTTTTATTTATGCCTCCAGATGTGTAGTTTCACCATCATTTGTTAAAACAATGAGAATTTCTACTACATAATTGAGAATTCATAATCAAACAGCCAAGCTGGACACTATCCTGCAAGGAAATGGTGCTTTAATACAGAGATGTTATCTATGGTCACATCAAAAGGGAAGCATTGTTTGGTCTTATATGTTATGAGTGCCGTGTGCAATTACACTCTCCTCTGACTTGGAGCGTAAGGAAAACAGGAAAACCAAATGGGTCACCACTAAATGTCTGCCATTCACATCCATTTTGTTGTTTTCTTTGAAAAGTGTAGCTAAGTGGTTCCAGAGAGGATAGCTACAATAATAACTACACTAAAACAATATAGATGCACACAATTTTCACTTGCATCAACATATCTAAAACCAGACAAATAAGCGATGAGACAATCCTGCAAAATGCTTCAGGGCATCCAAATCCATGTTGAGATGTGGAAAATAAGTCTGCTTTTTTATCCCTCTTTTTTTCTTACTGAAACAGGACAACTACAACATTGTGATGAATGTGTTCCAAAAGTTTTTCTTCAAGCTGTCTCCATGATGTGGAATATCTCTTAAAGCACCACGGACACTTGTGTAACAGAGACAGTTCATTGTAAGGCTTTTTAAAATAGCATAGCATGAAACTCAAACTGTCAGTGCATAAATTACTGCTGCCTTGAGGCTGCAATAACTTATGCATCCTTGTATTCCCCCTCAAACACCTCCCGTTTCAAAGAGAAGCTCAGCTCTCCACTCCCACCCCCACCTCCCCACCTCTCTGTGGCAACCGTTACAAAGCCATTAAAAATCCACAGGCTTGCCCAGAGAACTGTGTAACAAATGGCACAAAAAAAACCTGGGGGGCCTTGGGGCGTATCTTTCCAGAATCTGCAAAAATGGTACTGCAATAATTATGTGTTTATATAACTCATTACTATTTGTCTACAGTCAGGCATAATTTGATTTTATTCCTTTAATAAAAACTTGATCTAATTTGAGATTATCACTGTCAGTTCATGGACAAAGCCAAGTGATCGATAATGCCAGCAGTACTGGGCAATAGGCAATTCTATCTGCAGAGCAATTACTGACACCGATGGAGTCAGCTGAAAGGCTTGATCTGGCTGAGCCAAACAATGTCAGGAGACTGGCTTCTTTATTTCTCATATCCGTATTTTTGTTCTTTTTTCTTTTTCATTCCCCTTGAAGAAGAATAAAGCCTTATCTTGCTAATAAAAGATGTGCTAAACTACACAAACTGTAGACTTATACTGGCTCCTAAAATCATAATATCTCCTTTTTTCAGCAGGGAGAAAAAAAGCCAGAAAGAACTAAGATTGCAGCAAAAGCACTCTTTGATCTAGAAACACACTTACAGGCTCTTCAGTCGTAGCAGCAGATCATGGGAGAATCCAGACTACGATGGTGTTATGTGTATATAATGCTGCCAAAATAAATAAATTGCACTGAAAGGATTTCATACTGCAATTCTGACTTAAACTCATCAAATTAAACTTCTGATGAATTAATGCACATAGACTGAGGTCAATGTAGTGTACAACTCTGGCATTTTGTAAAAATGAGTGACAATTATGGATTCTTTCAAATGTTTTAAATGGCTCAGCAGGACATAATGTAACTGAAAATTATGTTCAATAGAAGAAAGATATTGTTTATATCACACCTCCATCCAACATTTTAGTTTATTTGATGCATTCATCCATTAGAGCCACACATATTTCTGTATTAACTACTCCACTCTAATTGAAGGCACCCCAGAGTTTCAACAAATGCTCTCCCCATGTTAATTCTGAGACAACAGCATTATTTTTATATCACCAAGGGGATCATAGTATAAATTTACGAAGCCATACATAGCTACAAAAATTACAGTATTATGCCCTCAGAGTGTCCGACATCAAACACTTTTGCTCAAAAAGACACCTGAAGGTGCCTGCAAAATTTGCCATGGTTATTTAATGGCTTCCAAGTGCCTAAAATATTCTATGGTACCCTTGGAAAATCTTTAATTACCATTGTCATGCATTTTCTTCTCTGGGAAAGTCCTCTTAACTATGACTATGAGATCTAGACACTTAAGAGCAGCTCAGAGCCACTGTGCTTAGACTGCTTTGTACACCAGCCACAGGAACAGGAAAGGAGCAAAAGGACTTTTCACTGAACTAGGCTGAGACAGAATAGCCTTTTACGTTGGAAAGGGGAAAGAAGCCTCAGTTAAATGCTCACAACACATAGGTGCTGATTAAAAAATGCCACAGCTGAACAAAGCCATTTGGATGTGTATTAGGCCCTGGGCAGGAGGGTTCAGTGCACTGTGCAGAGTGGTCCGGCTCCTTTATAACCCATTCTCAAGAACAGTTGGGCAGATTATCAAAATGCGAGTCACCAAAAATTAATTACTGCTCTTCTGAACATCAGTATAGAGTGGGGAAATAACTCACAACTTCGTAAACAATGGAAGAAACCTTATAAAGATATTAGCACTTTAGGCAAATAAGAGTAGTCTTCTTACACCTGATACGTGCACAGCCCTGACAATTCACTGCATGTAATTATTACTATCAGCATTCACAAAAATAGCCCCTTAGCAAACACCACCTCAGGAGCTCCTATGAAACCTTACCAACCACTTCTTGTATGTGCTACTCCTTCCAGACTGCTGCTGGTACATGCCAGCACAGCTCTGGGATGCTCACAGCTTCCCAAGCACTCCCAGCTCCAGCACCAGCCACCGTGCTGGGGCAGGGGACGCACCCGAGCTGTGTCCCCAGCAGTCACAACCCTGGCTTACGAAGTCCTTCACTTTCAGGTGTGTCACACTGCTCAC
Organism: Cettia cetti; assembly: GCA_013401135.1. NCBI lineage: Eukaryota > Metazoa > Chordata > Aves > Passeriformes > Sylviidae > Cettia > Cettia cetti. Next base: position 96,533 of record VZUI01008861.1, read on the forward strand.
CAAACCCCTACCTTGGCAACAGCACCTTCCTTAGGCTCTAACCCATCCACCTGCAGGGAGCACAGATGGACTTTACTGCAAATCCAGACTCCAGGGCTAACCTGCACTGTGGAGCGGTGCCTGAGGAATCCGGCCCGAAGCACTGGAGGAGAAGCACCTCAGCATTAAGGGGGATACTTTGTGCTCTAAGAGATGACAACTCTGTTCAGTTTAACAAACTGAAGAGGGGCCCTGAATACTGCTGCTAAGCTGTGCAAATCATTGACTGCTGATTTGTTTCCTTGGGCTGCTGACAGCCAAGGTAAAGTCAGAAATACTTAAAAGTGCAAAGCAACAGTCTGTGAACACGATGAGCTCAGGCTGAGGAGGAATAAAAACCTCAGGTCACCTTTCCCTCACGATGATTCTTTGCATCATGAATCAAAGCAAAAGAGGTGGCCAGGAAAAGCTAGGCACCTAGGCTTGAAGAAATGAACAATTATGTGTTACTGAGTATAAAATTCATGTCAGGAACTTTAAACTTGCTTTTCTTTAGAGCTTAATACTTAATCACTTTATGGAGCTATTTTTCATCCCACTGTACTACCGTATTTTATATACCTCCTGAAACGCAGGCTCACAGTGCTCTCCTACCCTGAATTGAAAGAAGGAGAAATAAAAAAAAAAAAAAAAAAAAAAAAAGGGATGAAGGTGTAATATTAAATGTCTCAAGAGAAACCAGAGAAAAATCTATCTCTGTGAGAGAAAAATCCTTAAAAACTCCTTAACCTAAATACAATATGAGGTCATTTTACCTGCTAGCTGAGTGGGTTTGTCACAAATGTATTCACATTTATTCTCCTTCTACAAAGCACTCAAGTCATTTCTATGCTTACTAAAACAGCTTACTATAACAGCTGAAAAAAAAAAGGCATGTGGTCAAACTAGTTTGGTAAATTCTCTGAAGCCTGAAAGAAGAAATTACATCTAAACTGGCCAAGTGTCATAGAAGAAGGAAAGTACTGAAGACATAACCAATGGATTCGTTCATACAAACTCCAAGGCAAACATCTTTAAATAACTACCTTAAATACAAAGCTTCTGAGTAATCCATTATGACTTTCTTCAAAGGCTAAAGTATTTTTCTAGGTGAAAAGGGAAATTCATGGTAAAATTTTAGGGAATTCTTGTGCAGGAGCACGAAAACTGCTTTTCATTAGTAACCACAGCCATTGACTTCCAGCAGGACATTCTGCACATCTCTTAAGTCAAAGCTCACAGTGCTTTCAACTCAACAAAGGTATTTCCATACATGAAAGCACATGAAGACCAGGCTGTTAACCTGCTGATCAGTACAGCAAATCTTTCATCTGAAAAATGGGACTGGAACTCCTTGCATACCAACATTGTCCCATTGCTCTTTGGGACCATCAAATAAAAACCATTTCAAAACCATGATGGCTTTAACAAAGCTAAAATCTTAGACAACATTCACCCTGCATGGTATAGTTCTGCACCAAAAGAAATCCAAACTGCATATGAAGTCTCTCTTTTAGTAGTGAGAAAAGAACATGCATGTCACTGCTCAGCTGAGAAGCTGCTTTGGAGCATCTGAGGCCACTCTAGGGAAGGAGAAGCTTTGGCTTACAAACTTATTGAGATACCCCATTTTACTCATTATTTCTCAAGTACTGGAGAAATCTCCCTTGTGTTTGGTGTTTTTTACTACTTCCAACTATTACAGTCATTTTACTAAGCTACAACAGCCTGTGCTCATTCCACAGAAGTTCTTCACCTGGTGAATGGCTCATTTGCCTGGGCTGAAAACCATCTTCTCACCACCATATCAAGCTCAAAGAGGTGTGTAGTCTCTCACAGTGTATGCTGGGAGCCTGTTCCCTTGTTGTGAATAACAAACAGCCCTTCTTCCATAAATACCATGGGCCACCAGTAGCAGCTGTCACTCAGGCTAAGAAAGAACGATTTCTAGGTGAGGAAAGATGCACAGGAAGAGCAAACACACAGTCCAGATCTGTGGTGCAGTAGTGTCATGAGGGAGATGCAGTGAGCAAGCAAGGCAACGCCGATCCAGTGAAAGGTGATGATATCTGCAAACTTGTAAAAATGCTAAATAACTGCCACCTTAGCTGCACTAAGGAACAAGGTGTCCAAATGTCTTTCCTCTGGGAAACCTGTGATAACCAGAACAGGCTACTCCACTGACATAGTCAAGTTCTCATACTAAAGCAATGTTACACTTCTCTTTTTGGTACATACTTGAAAATTGCTTCATCTTGATTTTGTATTAAATAGTGCTGCTTTCTTCAGTCACACTGGGAGTACCAGCTCCCTTATGCAGATTTTAAGTCAGCAAAACAGTTTACTTCCATGGACGGAATCAGCCCAAGTTCCCAGGTGAAGCCAGCCTGCCTTTCTTGGAGCATCCATAAGCCAAGACACCAAAGAGCTCCAGCTTTTAAAGCTGTGCTGCATATACAGACGCAAAATAATAAACTCAAGAAAAATAACTTTCAGACACTCCTAGATCTGTTGGGTGAGATGGACTAAATAAATAGGTTTGATAAGAATTCAACCTCAGTCTTTTGCATACAGGTTTTCTTTTCTACAGACTTCCTCTCTAGTCTAAAAAGTCGTATCTCCTTCCCAGGATCCCCAAATTCCACCTTGTCTCCTCTGGTTCCAAGCAAAGCCTGTCCATTATCTCTAAGGCTTGGCTTTGTGCCAAGTCCTTGCCTCTGCTTCAAAGCAAAAGGGCCAAAATGCTTCTCATGTATCTTTTCAGCTCAATCCACCTCCATTTGGAAACTGTTGAAACTTTAGCTTTGTTTCAGGAAATCTGGAAAAGTGAGATTCTGACCATTTAAGCATTGCTGTTGCAGACATAAAATCAACTGAGAACAAAAGCATCTGCCACTTAAATTACTTGTGCACACAGCGAAAAAATTAAAGGTTACAGCTCTACCAAATGTTGATAAAACATGCATATTTATGAATTGATAAATATTTAAAGGCATGCATTTACCTAACTCAGTTTATAAATACAATAATTTGCAGACTTATCTCTGCGAGGTGTTGGTGAGTAGCAATGCTGACGGGTTTCCTGTTTCCTACAGAAGATATTCAGGGCCTCAGCTCATGATCCTGAGCGTTCTGGTTGCTTTCATTAGGACCACAAGGATGGACACATCCTGCTTTAGACTTCCAGACATCATCTATCCTGAACTTGCCCATATCTACTCTGTACCCAGAATGTTCTGATTCAGGTTTATTATCTGATTTCACAGAAGGTCAAGAGAGATTCTGACAGTTTCTCAACCACAACTGGATTCACACTCAGTGTGAATGTGGATATGAGGATACCATAATATCCTTTTTCTAATGAATGGGCTGACACCCTTCCTTATTCTCCGAGGTTCCATGGAGCAAGACACAAATGTATTGCCCACGTGCAGTCTCTCCTCTTGTTGGAAAGCACTGCTGACAGTAGTGTCTGTTCCAACAGCTTCCAGGGATGCTCAGGCACTGGGCCCAGGCACCTCAGCATCAAACTGAGCCCACTGTGTGTACACAACTGCTGTAAAGAGGCATAAGGTTGACATACAGAATACCCCATGAACTCTCTGCTGTTGGTCTCAAGCTGCATCTTGCCAGCATGATACATTTCATGCTGGATGACTTTCAAAGTTGATTCATTCCTCTTGTTCATAAGCTAGAAAAACGGTTTAAGTGATTACCAGGGGTAAGCTAAACAAATAGCAGCTAATGGGAAAGATCAGGAGAAAAATGCTTAAGGCTCTCAGTCCACCTAAAAACCAGCCAACATCCATTCTCCCACGCAGGGTCTCAGTGTTTGTTTGGGCAAGGATCAGTGAAAGGGCCTTCTTCTGCATCTGTGCACCACAGAGACCAAGATAAAAGGACTCGGTATAAGACTTCAGAGATTTCAGAAGAAATAAATGGAAAGTGATCATCAAAAGCTAAATTTAACTGTTCAGACTCAGATTATTCCCAAACATATTTAGACAGTAAAATCAAACAGTAAAGTATTCCTGAAATATTTCAGTTAAAGTCCTGGCTTGTTTCCTGAATAGAGCTTTGGTTCATACATTATACTGTTGAAAGCAATGAAACCATGTGCCCTAAATAAGTAAGTCAAGGTTTGCCTCCTAGTGCCCTAAATAAGTGTCTCAAGGTTTGCCTCCTTGTGAGGTTAAATTACTTATATTTTATACTTATATTTTATACAAACATCTCTTAGTGGTATCTATGACTTACAATCCTATATAAATACAAATTCTATGTATTATAAGATGGTAAAATCACTCATGCCCAAATGGCTGATAGCGAAAGAAACAGATCATTTCCCTATTGCATCTAAGGACATGAAGCATGATTGCTCCTTAAATCTAAACGGATATTCTGTCACAAAGATCTTTACACAGTGTGTGGTTTGGGTTGAAAACCTGAAACTACACCACATCCTTTCAAGCAAAGTCACGCAAAGATGCTACATTCTGTGGCCATGCTTCAAGTTGTTTTTGACCCAGAAGGAAATTTCTGCATGGCAGTTACTGGGGCACATAAATCTTGAAATGTAGAGACCTGTGATGCCTGGTCCTGTGACACGGAGGTGTTGCCAGGATCTGACTCCTTACTGTGCACTGTATAAAGACAGGACAGGAGAGTGAGACAGCTCACCTACAGCTACCCAAACGCCAGCAATTGATACTGTCTGCATGTCACCCCCATGATCCTGGACTGCTGCCCAACACACTCCTGCCAAGAGCCAAAATACTCAGAAGAATGGAAGTTTACAGTAACCCTCCCTTTTTTGGTCACTTTTGGTATTTTATAGGCTCACAAGCAAGCTTTGTATGTTGCTCTATTCTTCACCACAGACTGACATTTACAGAAGAAAATGTCAAAATTTTAAAACCTTTCATACTTTTGAAAGTGTAAGCAAAACTCAATGCATCAACATCATGGGTGCAATTGAGAAGAATTAAGCAGGTATAAACATATTAGCAAAAAAGAATTATAATTTTAAAATTGACCAAGCCCATTTAATTCTGAGAAAACTGTAAGCCAGTCTTAATTCCTTTTTTCTTTATGTAAGGGATTCAGAGCAGTTTTTCAGTTAGTGGGACAACTCCCCTGCTCTGAAGAATAAACATGTTAATGAACAGCTCAGATCTCGATTCTTTTGACATTTGACTGAAGAGCAGGTGCTGAGTTCAGGGTTTACTAATGTTGGTGTAGCTGCTACCACTATTTTTATTTTTCCCTTCACTGAAGAATGATTTTTATAATAAAATAAAGCTTCCTGACATGCAGAAAGACAAGACAGAGTCTAAGAAACAAGTTATGTGTAAGGAGGAGTTCTTTTGCACCTCTCAGGAGTCAGTCATTCTCTCAGTTTACGTTCTTCATTGCTGTTTTCAGGAGAGAGTTGGTCCACTGGAACCCAACATTCTAAAATCACTAGGAATCCACCAAGTACTAAAGCACAGTCCTTTTAGATTCCACAAAAATTAATCCTACCCCATGTTTTGCAAAAAAAAAAAAAAAAAAAAAAAAAGTCACATTCTACATATGAGTAACTTTCAGTGCAACCCTTACTTAATTAAAAAAATAAAAATCCATCAATTTAACTTTGTGGAAGCTATAATGAGCCTGGTTCTACATACCACTTCTTTTATCAGCTCCAATCTCATTCTCCAGGGAAAGCAGCACAGAAGTGTCTTGTCCTTTGACAGCGATAGATAAGTAACCTCATTTTGTGAAAGCAGAACTGAACACAGTTGTTTTTGTCGTCAGCAGAAGCAGGGAATCAGAACTCACTGCCTTGTACTGAACCCATATAAGGCAATTTGATGCCTTACACATGATCATTGGAAAGCTTCCAGTTGTACCTTTTTTCTTCTCCCTGTCTTTTCACCTGGCATTTATTTATGCAACAAAATACCAGGAGGTTTTATATTTAAAAGAAATAGGACTGGTCGTATTTTCTGAACTTACATTTTGAGGCCTTCTGCATCCTTACCTACCCCATACATTCAGGTCAAATGTTTGTCTTTTGGTAGCAGTAAGGATTAAAGATGTAATTGCTTTTAAAGCAGACATTTTCAATGCTCCTTGGCCAAATAGCCTGGGGCATTAGATTAACACTTCCCTGCCTCAGCCTTCATCTTCAACCTCAACCTTCAAAAAAAAGTTACCCAACAACAACCTTATTTATTAAGGCTTTTTTCCCTTGCCTTTAGGTCCTGCTAGATACCTACTGACAGACTAAATCAAAACCAAAGGACAGAGAAACTTCAGATTTAGTGAGGGGTTTGGTTCCAGTTTCCACAAGGAAACTGCAATGTCTCTGTACAACAACTGCAATGTCTCTGTCCAGACTGAGCTGTCACTGAGTAGGAAGGGATTACACAAACACAACTGGCCCCTTTCCTGTCTTGTGATGACTCCTATGACCTGAAGAAGATGAAGACTTGATGCAAATCACAGAAATCCCCTGGTGTGGTTTTGTTTAAATGATCTGCCTGACAGAAATCAGCGTCTTTGTGCACAGTAGGTATGGCAAATCAAAATAACTTGGGAAAAAAATGCCTGTTACGCTGACAGATGGAAAGCGAACAATCTGTACAAAACCGTGTTTCTCTGGCAGAAATAAACCAAAATGTTACTTAACATTATGAAAATTTAAATAAACAAAAGCTTCAGTAGTATAGTTCACCATACTATTTTTATAATTAAGAAGTATTTCACACTTTCGAGCAACAATAAGATTATTATGAAACTCACAAGTTTACCCCTGCGCACATTCACACCTTCAGTTACTTCAGTTCACTGAATTCAGTGGAACATCTGATTTCAAGTAAAGCAAGAGAAGAAACAGAGCTGAAGACTGAAAGTAAACCTGAAGGTTTTGATGAAACATAATCCTCAGCATGAGATACAAAAGGTGACTTTCCTGACAAGTGCTACCCAAATTCTTGATGGCTTTCTGTACATAACCTCATCTCATCCTGACATAATCTTCCTTAGTCCTAGTGCAGAGAACCTACTGAGGCCATTAGCACCATATAATTAATCAGGTATTTTGCACACATCACAGCAACCAACAGTGTCAACTTACTGATGTGAGTTAATGCAAACAGAAATCAACCCTGCCTCTCCATTTCACAGGAACTAAAAGCATGTGGCATGGAGTGAACACATGATTATTTCTCCTACACACCACTTATGTACCTAATTGCCCTGCATCTCTCCTATAGTAAACTTCTGAAATTATTATAATACTAGAAGAATTAAAACTCTGGATAGGAAGGCTATCAAATTTCTATTAAGTAACCTAAAACAGCTGTAAGTGAGGCCAATGAACTGTTCATTTTTTCCCATTTTAGCAAGTAGCAGATATATTATCAAACAGCAGCAGCTACGAAGAACAGACAGGACATTGTAAGCTTATCCCAAACAAAGCCCATCATCAAGCTACCTGTATGTATTGATGCTTCTTCCATCCTAAAGACACAGCAGGATTAGAAAATGTAGCACAGGGCAAGAAGGTGGGATTTTCAATGTCATGCACAGAGGAAGGTCCTGCTTATCAGCCTTTTTCATAGTGCTGACCTTATTTACTTTGCAAGGACTCAAACATCCTGGCTAGTGTGGAGTTCCGTGGAACTAGGCACGCCAAATTGAATACTTACACTGCTAACACTGTTCTCAGACAATCTCTTTAAAAATTATCAGTAACATGAAGATGCCTCTTTGTCATTTATCCATTCATTTTAGTTTTTTCAGAACAAACTTGTCTTCTAGGACCATCAGAATGTTCTACCTAAATCCAGTACAAAACTGGGCTGCACGTACTGATGCTGGTAGTAGTTAGAGCAAGCTATGAAACAGAAAATCAGTTCAAGTGACAGTGCTTACCCCGTTCTGTGTCATAGAGGTACACAAACTTTTCCCACTTATAATAAGTCAAGAGACTCAGGATGGCTCCCTTCAGCGCTGGCCGCATCTGGATGACAAACTGCACATCTGCATCTGTTGGGAAGCTCGGGGTGATGAAGGACGTGTGGAGTGCTCCGCAGAACGACGTCAGGGTGTTCATGGACATCTGGTCATAGAATCCAAAGATGGCATAAACTCCCCTGGAAAACTGTGAACAGACTGAGAAACACAGACAAGGGTGTTAAAATCTGAAATACAATGAATACAATCAAACTTTCAAAGTGTATTTGAGGTAAGTCTTCTAACCACTCCTGAAATTATTCTGTACGGTGCAGCAGATGGAGCAAATTAATGAGATAATATATACTAATTTCAGTGTAGCAATAAATTGTACCAACTTTGCAGCATTTAGAGTGGCCTGAACACATCTATTTTTGGTTGCGTTTTGTCCTGTGTTGCTACAATCCACTAATCTCTCTTTACTCTTTAAAAATTAACATGGGATCACATTATCTGTCTGTAAAACACCTTTCCTTCCTTGAGTAGCACCTTGAGAGCTCTGTGAGGAGCTACATGACAAATGTCAGGCCTGCCTAAAAGTCAGAATGTTAAGATGTATTTTTTCCTGGTATCTAAACTTGATTCAGATCTGATTCAAAGAAATAGGGACATTTTATTCCTTTGTAGTCCACACCTCTGCAATCTCTGTGTGGTCTTTTTCAGTAAGAAATTTATGTTGGCTTCTTAACAGAGTGCTAAAATCTTTCAGAAGCAATTTGGAAAGTCTGCGACTTATTATATGACAACACAAATGAGGAGCACATATTGTTGCTTTTTGGGACTTAAGCTGAAGGCTCTTAGTCATTAACCATTCTGCTATTCTGAGGAACTCATCTTGTACCAGAAAAAAAACCAAAATGCAGACAAAGATGATTTTTTTCACATGTACTTATCTGGGAAAACACTTCATTATTTTGTATCCTTCATAGAGATTGAACAATGACCATTTTGAACAAAAATGAAAGTATTTCAATTTGTAAACATGGCCAGCTTCATGGGCATTGAAGGAAAAAGCATTTCTTTGTTGTTCAACTCTGTAGGAAAGTGCAAAATTCTTGTGACCTTGGGTTCTTTCCATGGAGGGGGTCTGCATCACAGATAGCGAGGGAGCCTTATCTGAGAGGTGCTGGGGCTCTGGATTATAAAAAGACTGTACAACTGCAATACAATACAGCACAGCAGCACTTCTAATCATGCCACTGCTGAACAGGGATGAGCAAGGCCCATTTGTAATGAAAAGAAGTTTCCCAGAAAAATGTTAATTCATTAACAAGTAACATTAGCAATTTCACTTGTCAAGAACTGGATTTAACACCAATCTGCAACCAGCCCCAGTCTCATGGTGATTCTTTGGCGATACTCCATTCCCAATCCCCTGCCTCACACCCAGGCTGTGCTGCTGTAGGTTCAGTCCCAAACCTGAACCCGGGGCAGGGCTGTGCTCAGCCTCTGCCACCGCTGTTGCTGCCGGACTGACTTCTGTCTGCTTGGGCAAGAAGCTGTCTGGTTTTCTTTGCCCACCTTTTTTTCTGGACTCCAGCAGAGGCCCTTCACGTGCTTGTTTGTTTTGGTTCGGTTTTATGTTTGTTTGTTTCTCCCCCCTTGAACCGTTTTTGCCTTGGTTTTGGGTTTTTTTCCCTCCACTCTTGGGAGCCTGTGGGGGTCCCAGGAAAGACCAAGCCAGCAAAAGGAAGGACCCCAAAGCCGGGCAGCTCTGCCTGCTGCGAGGAGGGGACACAGAGGCTCCGTGCGCTGTGCCCGAGCGGCTGCGGGAGCTGCTGAGCCTCCCCCGCCCCTGCCCCTGTCCCTGCCCGCGGCCCTGCTGCGGCTCTGGTTCTGAAATTTCAGTGCCAAGCACTTATTCAGTCTTTTCCTGTGCCTTGCGTGCACCCTTTTTTTGGTTAATAAACAGCTTGGGTTTTTTTCATTGTCACTCACTGGTATTCGTTTCTCTCACTGGCAAATTCCCTTCCCTTTAGAGGAAACACTAATTCCAGGGGGTTTTCTCCTAAAATTTGTCTCAAGACCAAGACATCCATTAAACACTTTTGCAAAAACACTGCGTATTAAACTTTGCAAAAAGCAAAGAAATTACTACTAAGGAAGACATGGCTTCTACACAGAAATGTGCAGCATTGCTACTTCTGAAATACCATCACATTTTCCACTATAAATGCTACCAATTCAGCATCCCTAAAAACTGTTAAAGTAATTTTAAAAAGGATTCTCCACAATATCAGTTCATTGACACAGCACCACGGACAATATCTAAAATCAGCAGTCAGGTGTGAAATTTTGATTTTCTTCCCAGAGCTCTACATGCAAAAACTAGAAATGCTGTGAAGGAATTTCTTTAAGTATTTAAGCCACTGTAACAGGACATGACCAGCTGTGGATACCAGAGGCAGGTTACAGCTGCTGAGACACACAAAGCAAGTCAGAGGTGGTTATTTCTGAAAGGAAAGTTTGCAGAGGTTCTCAACGACAGAAAAGACACAAAAGAAGTTATAATACACTAAGAATTTATTCCCAGAGGCATTACAGAGGAATTAAACACACTGTTTTAAAAGGCATTTTGTTAAACTATATACCAGCAGGATATAAAGCAGAAAAGCTACCATAAAAAATTATCTGCTGAAGTAACAAATAAAAAGCATTAACTTACAGGTGGAAAAAAAGGCAAAACCAAAAATTAGAAAGTCTGGCAGTCTCCAAATCATTTAAATGGTGTGTAAACCCTCTAATTCCATGGGAATAATCAGTGAAGCAGGATTAATGGAGCTGAGTGCCCTCACACACACTGAGCCCGTACCTCACAGATCAATCTTCTTTTATGTATATATTAATGGCATTGTTTTAATGTAGATTCTGTACTGCAGAGAAGAGCAAGTATTCCAGGAATCATCCCCTCTTGCAATGTAAACAAACATATTCTCAAAGATCTCCTGATCCTAAAACCCAAGAATATTTCAGACACTCCGGGATTCATCCACTATTTCTTATCAGGTGTTAAGACTCAGGAATAGTTCTGAACTGTGATTCAACTGAATTAAAGTACATTTTCACAGCAGACTGTGCTCGTTTGTGCAAAGAGCCCATCCTCAGGGGGTGAGTAATCTGAGACAAAGCCACTCTGTGAACAACCTGAGGAGGTTTAGAAAGGACCCTCTCCTTGCAAGCAACACTTGGAGGCCAGAGCTCTCATTTGGCCCTCCAAGTATCTGTAACTATTTTTCCTACTGGAGGATCACTGAGTTTTACCAGCCTATTTAAAAGGCAAATAAACCTTTGTTTTTGTAAGGAAAAGCTAAAAGGGCAATTATCTTGGTCCTCAATGTTCATTTGCACTTTTGAACTCGCAGTTTTGTTAAAATTTTGTAGCATTAGGTCTTCCACACAGTTTGTGACCTTATCTCCCCTGTGATCAGACAAACCTATCCATAAACCAACAGTCATATTGTTACTTGTTTTCCAAAAACCAAATGTGTAATTATATTCATATTAATTATACTATTATTCTAACATCACTGAGCCAGAAGAAAAAAATTTAAAAGGCTAACTAAGCCTTAGCCTTAAGCTCTTTTTACAAACTACTTTCTACTGACAATCAGAACAATCTTCATGTTTGAGTAAGAATTTTGGTATTTTTCCTTAATTAATCACAGTTGATTTATGGAGTTTTTTTCCCCCACTTGAAAATACAGATGATCAAACACATACTTTGGCTGTTAAAGAGATTATTTGGACAAGTCCTAGTTCAACCACATTCCTCAAGAAAAAAAAACAATTTTTTTTTTGCTATGAAACTCTTAATTATGTGGATGTACATCTATTTCCACAGGCAGCACATAACCAAGCTGTGCTTTATAACCTGGTCTGAAAAAGCTTCAATGTCCACAAACGAGGGGGAGAGGTCCTGAGCAGGAGTTGTCCAATGGAAGATCATGATAAGCCATTATTTTGGCATTAGGTGCAAAGTGAGTATTTATTAATGGAGATTTAACACGGGACTTGTTCTCAGAGTGAGCTGCCACATGCCATTGTGTCCACGAGGGGAAGTGATGTATGACAAAAGTCTGTGAATTCTCAAGCATGTCAAGAGACGATAATAAACTTTCAGGTCATGACAGACTGGTATTTCCTGCCAAGGAAGGAAAATGCTCAGAGGCAGAGCAGTAACAGTGGTAAGTAGAATTTATTAAAAAAACCCCTCAAACCCCAAACAAACCCCAAAAAAACAAAAAAGCGACCACCACACCAAAAAACCCCAAAAAACAAAAACCCAAAACCAAACTAAAAAAACCAAAACCAAACCCCCAAAAACCCAAACCAACCAACTGAAATGCAACTACTGAGGCCAAATAAAGAGAAATCTTAGTTTCCATACTGAACAGCAGCTGAGCCATCCTAAGCACGAGTGTAACCCAAGGAACCCAGACGTCTGTTTTACTTGCATTTCCATCCTCCCTCCAGTGAAATCAGGCCCACCACTGAAACTTGCTAAGATTAACCAGATAAGGTCTTTTTTTACACTCAGATCCCGGGAAGGCTGCAGGCCAGAATCTCAAAAGACGCCCCACTTCACAGTTATTAGACGTTTTATGTATTTTTAAAATTTACTTTTGCTTTCTAATTGTATTTAGTTTCTCTATGTTTTAGTGACTGTGAGTATTCCTGACACAACAAGGTTGTATAAGACCTGACATTTCTACTGTCTATTGCCTAGAAGCTAAAGTCAAAACTTTTCTGACACCTTTTTTTTTTTTTTTTACAACCAGTTCTTACTATAAACAACTGAAGCGTTACTAGGAACATTTACAAGTAGGTTTGAATTTTGCTTGTTTAAAGAAAACATGTATAAAGCTAACGACAGAGATACACTCATGGTGGATCCTAAAACATGCTTTTGCACTTGACGATCTCATTAATGACTGAATTGTGAAAGTCAGGAGGATCCTCCCAGGGGTGGCATCCAGTGCACTTCTGCCCTGGACACAACAGCCTGGTAGTTTTGGATTCGGGGGTCGGAGGTTACAATACCTCAGACACTATTTCTCCTTCATTACTCTTTTAATGAGCAAGTAGTTTCCCCTTAGTCCATATCAATTTCTTATCAAGTAGGTCTGACGAGATCACCCTGTGTCACAGGGGCACTGTCAACTCTTTCAGTGACACTCCCACAGCTCTTCAGGAGGAAGGCGCTGTAGGAGCTCCATCTCAGCTGTCATTATTACATATTGCTTCCTCAGTTCTGTGTGCTGGGTTTTCCTCAGCTGTGAAATAATTTTATTCCCTCCACTTTCTTCTGCCAATTGTCTTGGATTCCAGACAACTCTCACTGCCAGCTCCAGCCAACAGACTAATGGGACTACTTTTAAGTGGAATAATATGCAGCCTATCTCAGAGCAGTTGCCATTTTCTAGGGCTCCATCCTGACCTCCTTGTTGTAATAAAGCAAGGGTTACCATTAACATTACCTATTACAGTAAGAATGCAGACTTACTCTTAGAGAGACAGACAATGCCTCTATTGCTTTCTTTTGCTTTCATTTTAGTACACAGAATGAAAAGCAACAACTCTCTCTACCTTGAGCCCTGAGGAGACCAGCACAGCAGTGCCCCTGAATGCAAAATGAGCTACTTTCAGTTGGCTCCAGGCAATCAGACCTGAGAGCTTCCTTTAAAAACAAGCCAATCATATTAAAAATTTAAAATGAAGTGAACCACATTTACCTATAGCAAATAAAACCATCTTTTACATTTTAATTAAGATACTGAATTCTATCATAAAGAAAATATTATTTCAAATTCAGGTGAGAAAAGACACATTTGTGAAAGCAGAATTCCTTGAATAGCTAACAGCGAAAATTCCTGGGACAGGAGGGAACCAAGGAAGCTACAACTTGAAATTGGATACAAATCTTCCTGAGATACTGGCTATAACTGACTTCTCATCCTACCTAGCAAAAGGTATGCCCTCACAAACAAAAAAAAATCCCTCGAAAACAAAAAATACACAATGCAAAACCTCACAGCAGAGCATAAAACAAAACCATAATTTACTCTTGTTACTTCACTTACGGCATCAGTATTCTCCGTGACAAAATTGCAATGATTTATCTAGTTCTTTTTATAAAGAACGTCTTCTTCAAATACACACTCTTACTTCAATTTGCATTCTTTTTAGGAGAGCAAATAAAATAAAAACAGCATGTTTAGGCAGCAGGAGGGGGATATTATTAAATTGCAAATGAAAGGCATAAGGATTAATCCATTCATATTTTACAAACCATTTACTGGAAAGCAATTCAAAATGCGTTCAGATCCAAGCAGCCTTGAACACTCGCTGGTCAAGATCCTGTTCAAGATTACTCTGATCACCATTTCACAACTCTATCACACACTGTTAAAGAAGTCTTTATTTCTTGTCTGCTTTTCAAGATGACTTTGGAGCCCTGATCACAATTAGAGTTCTTTGGGGCTGGGTGCTGTACAAAACCCATCACCACAACCCTGGCTTCTTTCAGTGTGCACAACTACTTATGACATACTGGACACATTAAACTCTCCACATTTTGGCTTTTATATATACAGACTGTGGTCAAATAAAACCCTAGCAATGTACATGAATTTGCTGTGTGCCTGATCTCTTCACATGGAAAGATTTGTCTGAATTTTATGAGCATATGAAGAATGCCAGCTTGCAACGACAAAACCAGGCTCCAGGCAATCAGAATTGAGAGTTTCCTTTAAAGACAAGCCCACTGTATTAAAAATCCTTATTACACACTGGGGTTTTTTTTTTTTTTCATATACCGTTGATTCTGGGTACTATTAGAACATTCCTTTTGGAACACTGTGAGTCAGATAATCATGACTCATTTTGAAGTATAAACCATTGAAGTTTGAAAGAAATAAAATAGGGGTTTAAGTTCAAAATGGATTAAAGGTGAGAGAAGATATATATGTGCCATAAAAATCAACTGATTTTTTTTGGAAGATGGTTTAAAAAATGTGTTAGGTACTTAAGGACTGTACTTAGGTACATGCTGATCAGAATACTACATTATCCTGCTTGTGTCTTTACAAGACAGAGTTCAAGCTCTCAGACCAGGCACCACAGACACAGTCAAGCTTTCTATTCTTAAACCCATCCTGGTAATTCACGATCTCCTACTGTTAACAGAACACCTTTCATCCTGATCCCACCATCCTCACAAGCTGTTCACAAGAAGCCCTTCTTTTAAAGGAAAGACATTAAATACATACCATGCAGTTTTAAACAAAGAGCTTTTAGAAAGAAGACTTAGTAACACCGTTACAGAAGTCAAATTCAAATGCTGTGGATTTATGTTATTTGTGACCTCTTCTGCTTTCTGCCTATGGTGATCTTGACACCAGAGTAGATGCTTGCAGGAGAAGCACAAGAGGCTCCTCTTGGTAGACACTGAAACTCCCTGCTGGGGAGAAATGGAAAGGCACTGGTATCTGTCTTCCACATGCTGCTGAAGAGATGTTTCTGCTCAGCTACTCCAGGATAATCAATGCCTTGCCAACAGCAGCAGTATGTGCAATGCCAACACTCTGCTCCTGATTGCAGCTCCACCATCGTGGATGCTCAAGATTTATGGCACAGGCCTCCCTCAGGTTCAGAGAGCGTTAGAGACTTAATGAGTGGATGTAAAGCAGTTCACTGAGCTCTGCCCTTTGCCAAAGCTTCAGCCAATCCCATGCACATAACCACACGCTCCTCTCTCCATCAACCATGGGAGATGAGCTAACACCTGAAAGGGAGCCAGAGGACCTGTCAAAGCTTTCTGCAGGGGAGTCTAAATATATTCACAGCAAACAACGATCATTTGCTTCTTCACATCCAATATCTAACTCCTGCTTCGTGACTAATCTCTGCAGAAACACGGACAGTGTGCATGCAACACAAATATGTAACACTCACTCAAGTGAAATAACTTGTTTCCATCTGTTGCACCATGTGAAATGCTTATAATTTAAAATGCTATGTCATGCCTGCTCACTCTGATCACTTTGGGTTGTAACTGAATCTCTTTTCTGAAGCAATTTTTCTAAAATGTTGGTGGGAGGAACAGACGAAAACCCCTGTTCTTTAAAAAACTGTCCAGTTATAACACACTAGAAAATTTAGTAGTCATTTATTTACAAGCAGGTAATATATTCTAATAATATGCGTATTCTAATAAACACAGTAACACAAATGTTTCTCAAAGTATATTCAAAGTAGTAAGAGTTCTACAAGCCATTAAGCACTCTGCCTTGGAACAAAACGACACACTCGAAAAAGTTTTTAGTATGAACTTGACAAGATGTGGTAGACCATGGAGAACCCACTTCACTATTGTTACCTTCTTCACAGACAATCTATCTAAACAATACTTTAAACAACAGGCTAAGGGAAAGCAAGAGCTTTGTGGTATGAAGAAAAAAAATAAATCATACCCATCAGAAAAGGGCAGCATTTTGTAGCTGAGGATGTTAGGCAGAACACAGGGCTGAATCAAGGAGCAGCAGCTGAAGGCACTGCTGTGCCTCAGAGCCGAGAATCAGCAGCTGCGATCTCCAGCACCCCAGTACTCTGAAGGGATTTCTTATATCATTGGAACATCTCAGTGTGAAGGAAGTAAAAAGGCAGAGGCATATTATTAAATGTATGCTTGTTCAGCAGATCCTTCCCTAAGTGATTTCAGAAGTTGACTTCATTCTGGGCCACTGTGGTGAGAGGCAATAAATCAAAACAAGGCTCTGGCAGTGTGATGAAAGATGAGATGAGTCTGCTGAGGTGGTGCCATTTATAGGCGTGTGGGGATATATTACAGAGCATGAAATAGAAGAGGCAAAGTGGCCAACACACCTTAAGCACTGAGCTGGGTAAAATTCACCAGGAGGTGAAGGTCACGATTAAGGCTGTTCAAGGAGAACAGGGATGCGAACGCCAAAACAGCAGCTGTGCAGGCAGCCTCCAGCTCTGGAGGGTTTCCAGTTGGCTCTATGCTTGCAGAGCACGGTGCTGGCTGACACACAGCCCAGTTTACCCAAAGCAACAGTCCCTCACACTTTCCTGGAGCCTCTGCAAAGGTATTCCAGCAAGCACTATCACGGCAAGTACCTCTTAGATCAGCAGACTGGATTTCACATTTCCGTATCTCTTCCCCTGTTCTACTCAAAGTTCATGGGGCTATGCAATTCTCACCCTTGTGTTCCACTGCTTATCAGTCTGAGATGTTTCAGATCAGTTAATGCAGAAGCAGAAACAGGATGTCTGTGAAAACTGGCTTCAGGAGCCAGGGAAATTATCGGAAGATGCTCCTTAGGGGGTTAATAAAGCACCCACCAGTACCACTGCAGAAGTTCACATGGAATTCAGTGGAAGCTAAACTAGAACTGAGAGACCTGTTCACACTGAAAGTGCAAACTACAGAAATGCCACATCAACATCCCAACTGCCCTTACAAAAGCATCCTCCCATCTATTTTTGTTGATAATATTTTTATCTGCTTAGTCCTCAGAGTTCTTCTTGCTACTGTCCTCCTGGACCATCAGGATCATATCTGACAGTAATTCACAGGCCAGTACCCTCAGCTAAGCCAGTGCCTTATTTACAGGGAACAACAAGAATATTATTCTTTATAAATTATGCATAATCACTATTTATCAAGCTGGGTTAATTGGCACATAACAAAAGAGTTGTCTGGTGCACAGCTGAATAATGTGGAAGCCAAAACTGATGGAAATGGTACAGCAAAAGCCTGATTGTGAAAGAAAAGTCACATTACTACATGTTAATTCTTAACTGACTGCTGACCTTTCAGAGGGGGAAGGGGAGGCCAAGAGAGACAGACCTAGTTTGGAATTATTTGTTAATCTCAGAGGGTTTGGACACAATGTCATAGCTTTAAATACTGGTTTGAAGTTTGCTCTCAGCCACCTGCATTGTGAAATGTTAACATGGTGCACCTGCAATTTTTGTGCTCCAGGAGATGCTGGTACATTCATAAGCAGGGAACAATCTCATTCATCATCAGCAACAGCATGAGCCTGTGGTCTGCAGGGGTACGAGTGATGCTGGTGGAGAAGTGGGGCTCTTCCCACATCTTCATTTGCCAGACAATCGCTAACTGCTCATTACCAAGGCCAGACTAGCAGCCCTCTGGCTCTAGGATCAAGGGACCCCAGGAGTCCTCATCGAACGCTGGGTGTGCCACGAGACAGTGGCAGTGTGGAGCAGCACTTGACTTTCTCTAGAACACACTCACCTGAAGAACCACAGCCTAGTTAACCTTGCACTACATGCACAGAAGGTTTTACTGGGCCCCTCCCTGAGGCATTACAATCTGCTGTATGAGGGGCTGCCAGATGATTTAGTCTGATTTATACCATTACACTTCCACACTTCCTTTGTCTCTTCTCTACTAACACTTAGTAAAATCTCTCTTAGCAGTAAAACACCTGCAAATCCACGCCTTCCAAGTACAGCCCTTCCATCTCCGTCTCTCTCTCTCACTCACTAGGAGAGTTAACAGAAAAAGAGAAGATTCTTGTAACTTCCATTTCTATGAGTTAGAAACTCTTTTATTCACAAACATCATGCAGGCCAGAAAATCCCCCTGTGATCTTACCAAGTTTGTGGTCTCATCAGCATGAATATAAATAGATGTAGAACCACAGATATTTTAAAAAAAAAATCTGGATTATGTTATTGCCATTACAGCTCCTCCCTACTGGAACTACGGCTAGCAAACATTAGCTTTCTTCTGAAAATATTCGGACACTTTATTAGAAGTATCAAAAAAGTTATTTTCTCTTGCTTTTTACAAGAATCACTAAATCTACTAACAACTTGCTTGTATGCACCAATACATTCCAAGCGTCCTGCAAAACTACTGAGGAAACGCAGAAGGGAGAGGAGAAACGAAGCAGGGGGAGGTCCACAACAATGTTGCTGCAACACTATCCGAGCCTTTTCTGGTCTCGGGAACTGGAAGGCTAATCCTTATGGCAGAAAGTAAGTATGAATTTCTAAAGAGCAATGCACTGCGGATTCTTCCCTCAGCTAGACACTTCAACTCTCAATCAGTCTTCAACAAACCATCAGGAATGATCCCATTTAGGGGATATTTTTTTCTGCCAAGGAACAAGCAGATGAGTCTCACCGCTGTCTGAAACACAACTGTGCAACACCCAAATCAGTACAGAGTTGGTTGAAACACTCTCAGAAGGGCAGTGTGTATCTTTAGGACAGCAGGTCTGACATCCAATTTACCAAACAGCTCAACTGCAGCACTTTGGATGACAGATGGCAATAAATTCCTCTGCCTTAAGGCAATTTCCCACAGGGCTGTACCATTCCTCAAGCTCTGCAGTGAGCTGCAGGATGAGCTCTTTCCAGAAGACCATCACTACCCTGAAGGCCTGCCCCCACAGCTGCTTATCCCTTGTTTGCAGCACCACCTGCTTTGGGAGGTCAGGCACGGAACAAACTGTGCTAAGGACAGGAGGGATCTGGTGAGAGATGGGAGTGGGAGAGTCACTGCCAGCTCTGGGGGACATGACCAGCTCGGGAGGCTGGGCAGCCCTTACCCACTGCAGGCACAGGCACGGGCCTGGGAGGAACCAATCCCATGGACTCATGAATTCATCATGAACTCAATGAACTCGATTCATTTTTCAGCTGCCTTTCAAAAGAGCTTTCAAAAGATCAGCTTGCCATGCACAACAGATTAGGAACAATAGGAACTGATATGTGACTACAATTAGGGATTATAGATAATGCCTTACTTTAATTTAAATGTACCCATGTCCTACCAAATAAAAACTTATTAAATTTCTGCTTTACTAATTTCTTATAAAGTAACTCACAATATCTTCCAGGTTTTACAGATTTATGATTCTGAATTTTAACCTGAAAACTCCACTGCCGATTTCAAAGAAAATTTAAAATCTTTGTCTCTTGTTAGAACTTGTGTAATAGTCCAGAGAAACATTCACATCATTCAGCAAAGCAGCTCATCACAAAGGTTCCAAACCAGGAAACCTCTCTTTCTCTGCATCACACACAAATGCATCTCATGTAATTCTGTGCAGCCTAAGCAGCACACAACAGAATGGGCTATGATAATGTGCTCTTGTATTTGATTAAACTGATGCATTGTAGGAGCTGATGTTGGGCTACTGCTACTAAATTTTCCTGCTCTGATTCACAAACTAACTCCCTGACAGGGTCAAGCTTTTTAAAGCATCCCACCAGCAGATTATTTTTGGGCTTGAAAATTTTGTAGGCCTTGAATAGATTTATTTGTTGAACTCAAGTAGTAAAGCTTTTCAGATAGATTAATGGACTAAGTGAAGTGTCTCTCCAGACTATACTAGGAGGCTTAAGAGACGTCATTTTCTAAGAAATGTTAGCTATAGGCACTGAAGACTTCTTTGCACTCTGATTTCCTCCATGTATTTTGCATTTGCACAAGCCAGTCCAAGCCCTCCTTCCCACTGGCAATGTTATCAGTGAGACAATACCTTTCTATAACAAAAATAGCACAGAAACTTGCAAAAGAAAAATGAATTTGATAACAAAAGAATGACTTTCTCATAATAACTTAATAAGATGAAGACAGGAAGATTTAAATCCTCCAGAAGAGCTGCATAAAAGGGATTGATGAATTCATCAGCTCTTCCAAGCTTCCCAAAGAAGCCCAGACAATATTTCTTACCTCCTGTTCTACAGATATCACCTATAAAAGAAAAGCAGGTATTCAAGTCCCTCTATTGTGCTATTCTTTACCTTTGGGGCTAAACTCACTGTTGAATCTGCCGTAAGTAAATGTGACACATTTGAAAATATTTGTTTCTAATCTTTCTCATTGGAATAATGCCCTTTCTGGTTATGATCATGGTCCTGACCCCTGAAGTTACTGTACGGACATACAGCTACTGATCTTTTTGGTTTTCCACTACACCACCAAACGTCTGCAAAAACATGCCAGAAATGCAAACACAGGCTGTGCTAGGTTTATCTAAGCACTCCCAGTACATTTCAGTATTTCAAAAAGTCATGAGATCTACAGAAACCATATCAAACAAATTAAATTATGAACTCTATGAAAAATCATGGACTGCTCAAAATTTTTAAGGGATTTAGCAGTATACTTCTACATACAGTTCTTTCTCTCTTCTTGTTATTGGATAAATAATAAGACAAAGTGATGGGACTAACAAACACAGAAATGTAATCCTGTAACAAGTCAGCAATTTCTGCCACTTACAAAAATGAGGTAAAAAAAAGAAGAAATGTTTCTTCCCCTCTGATTGACTGTCACATTGGTGCTATGAGTAAGGACAGCAGGAACTAATTTTACACACGGTATATATAATTCATAAATTTACCCTGCCTCTTTAAGCCCAGAACCTTTGGGATTTTATTGTTTTAATCTATGCCTGATAGTAATACTTAATTCCATCAAAATTATTGGCTCATGCAAGGATTCAGTGGTAGCCAGCTGACAGGAGCCTCCTTTTCACTCTGGAGGAACCAAAACAAAACTACACTGACTATTTCCTCTTACTTTGTTGAGGTACTATAGGAACAGAAAGAGACATTGACAGTAACAGGATAATTTAGTAGCCATGAAAATAGGGGCTAAACATGAGTTCCAAAAGATTTGATTCCTGTTCTTCAGAAAAAAACTTTTCCTTCCATAAAATCTATTTATGATACAGTAATTGAAAATCTTTCTAGACAGCACCAGCAAACACACCAAGGTTATCCCCTAGAAGTGAGTATTTTCAAGCCATTTCACATCTCAGAAAGAAGTGCAATTTAACTCTTGGATCCAGATCCTTTCCCAAATTGTGGCTTCTCTTCACATACTTGTCCCTATTCTTCCTCTTTACCAACACCCAAACCCCTTCTCAAATAAAACATATCCTGCTATCACAAAATTAATGGTGAATAAATACATAAAAGGGAGAGTATTACTGCAAATAATGCAAACCATGGAAATGTCACAATAAAAATATTTGCTTTTACCAAAAGGATGGTTCAAACAAATGTAAATAAATTCAGTATCTAGAATTCTCATGACTTCAGCTAAGCAGAATAAATGTCCTGGGTCAAGCCAGTAAGTGAAACTAATCATGCTCTACAGAGCTGTAGCCTTTGGAAGTCTCTAAAACTGTTGTATCTACAGAGTCCACTCACACTTCCCAAATGAGGACAAGAATCCAAAGCACAGTCAGTTAATTAGTGCCAAAACTATGGGGGGAGGGGGGGGGGGGCGGAATATGGGAAATGCAAGATAATTGAATTCTTCTCCTAAAAGATTTATTTCTGAATACCAGTGTTCGGAGACTAGAGGGAGAGCAAACGAGAAATTAGTCTCACTCTGGAAAACTTATCTTTGTGAGATTCTCCTCAGGAATGGAGCAATATGGTGTTGCTTATTAAGAAACAGTCCTGATCACAGTAATATTACACAAAGATGCTGCTGTATACATAGTTTTAAAAATTGTGTCCTTGAGATAAGCAGATATTGTCTGCACAAGCAGAAGACATCTTTTTAGCCTATGACACAACTGCAATGAAAAAGAATAAAACCAAGTTTGAATCAAAAGAAAAATATAAATAAAACCCTAGAGTTCCTAAAAATAAGAATTGTCAAACACAAGACAAAGGGTTCTTCCTCTAAAACAGCATAATCGGAGTTTTTGTGTTTAAAAATGCAATTGCTGCCCAAGATTAGAAAAAGCTACCTGAATGGATGACTCTGGAAGGACGGTTCAGGTAAAAAAAACTTGGGCTTGTGATTAACTAGATCTGAAAAATGACCACTTATTTAAGCTAAGCAAGCCCCCATGTTCTCATTCTCCTGAGACAACACAACTCACCCCAACTGACATCTAACAGAGATTACACAGACTGCCTCTTGCAGTGGATATTGCTACTCACACAGAACAAAGCTGCAGCCTAAATTAGATAACCACACAGCATTTTATGCAGCTGAGCAAATTGTTGAAAGGCAAGTTTGGACATTAGGGTGCTCTGTTTCAACATTCAAGTTCTCCAATAAGGTGTTAATACCCTTATGGACAAGAGCACAGCACACTGAAGAATATTAAACAAGGTGTTTTAGCTACAAGCTCTATACAAGCAGCCTCTCAAATGACATTATCACCCTTTCTTATTTCTTCCTCTGCCATTCTTTTCTCCAGAGCCCAGATAACCATCACAGGTAATCTTTATTACCACAACCAATCTTGTATCTTTAAAACACAAGGAAGACAGAAACAGTCATATTGCAGCTCCACAGAAGAATGAGGCAATGCTGCTCAGGAAGGACAACTTTCCTTAGGATTCACAGGAAATCTTCCTCTTTAAAGTGAACTGTGGAAATGCCACAGTTTTCCATAATTAAAAAAAGAAAAAGGAGAGATTCATCATTGTACATTTCTTCACCCTCAAGCTGTCCTTTCTGACAGGAGGGAAAAGGCATCTAGCAAAAATACCTGCTTATCACCTCCCAGGCTGGCTTTGTGAGTAACTTGACACTGCAGCTGCACGCTCAAACTGCCATCCACGCTTTAATTAGAGGTAAGGGGAGCACCTACTGTTTGCATTTGCAGCCTGTCTGGTTCACGAGCAGCAGGAGCAAGTTCAGCCATCACAACTGCTCGGCTTGTGCTTCTCTGATGCATCGTTTCAGCAGGGGAACAATTAAGCAGACCCATTCACAGCTGAACAGACCACTAAATTTTGCCAAGCGCAGTCGCTGGAGTTTCATCCTTGCTACTGTATCTTGTCAGCCACTGCACCACACAAATTATCAACAGAATCCATCTCTCTGCTGATAGCATGGGCATGGGGGTGTCTACTCTCCCATGAACACGTAGGATATTTATTCTGCTAACTCATCCACTTATACAGAGATTGAACATATCCCATCTCATAGGAGGAGATTAAATTTTTGGAGAAAGAATTTAAGAATAAAACATCAATTAAAGTGGTGGTATTAGAACAGCTTCACTGCAGAGACCGAGACAAAGGAAAAGCAAGCAGAAGAAAGCAGATAAAAAGTGGCTTGCTAGGATCTGAAAAACCAATGACAGGAGATGCTCAAATGAAGCTTCTTCTCGGTTACAAATTTTACAGATTAAAAATAATCTCACACTATGAAGGAAAAGAAAGAAAGAACAAGAGAAAAAAATATTTTCCTGTTCAGGAAATTGATAGTTTATGCTGTGAAAATCCTGGAATTATGGTAAAAGCTTCTGTCACCACTGTGTACTACTGAAGTTATGTTCATTGTACCAGTTAGTTCAGGTGAATATAAGAAAGTCTGCTCTCAGGACAGCAGTTGTTGTAATTCCAGATATAAACAAGTAAGTATGAGTAAAACTAAAATGAAAACGCTCTGAACACTTAAAACTATTTTCAGTCACTCATGGCTACCTAGTAAAACAATGGAAATTTTCAAGCACAGTACTTAAAAATCTATCTAATCTTTATTTAATGACAACCCTTTCTCAAAATACGAATCCTTCAAATATACCACAATGTATCAATGCGAGAGCACATTCTCTAAAATGTGAGAGGGGCTTTTATTTCAACTTTTGAAGCTCTAACTCATTCAAGTTAGAAGAACAGATTGTTCCACAGCCAACAGGCCATCTGCTGACCTTGTCTCCAGTGAATCCCACAGCAGAAGACATTGTGATGGAACGACCCAGGCAACTGGGATACACATTAAGTAAACGACAGAATGAAGAATGGAAAACTCTTGAGAGTAACTGTAGACAAACACAATCACTGCATCAATGCATTTTTTAAAAATAAAAAAAATGAGAAATATGAAGGTATTTGCTCTGAAGCCAGAAGACTACTACTGTATGCCTTGCAAACAGGGCTTATCTGAAAGTTTTCTTTAATTTTAAAACAAAACTGTGGTAACAGAGTACATTTAAATAGTCTCTTTTCTATCTGCAACTTCCAAGAAGTCCTTTACTTTTTTAATAAAACAAAATGTTCTTCACCTCCACAGCAGAAGATTGTTTAAACCAGTTAGTACTCATTGGAGTTTTGCTGTGTCACCTCCTTTCAATATAAACTTGTCAACTGGTTGTTTCTAACAAAGGTACTTTAATTAATTTTCAGAGTCTGATGCTCCATTCTGAATTCCTTCAACTAACTTTTAATACTTTTAAATTAGGGTAAGAAAAGTCAATGCAGACACTGCCTGCAAGGACATATAATTCAGTGTATCATTTCATAACCCAGCTGTCAACAGAGACAACATTTCTATAATCCATGTATTGTATGCGTGCCAGTAGGAGATGAATAGTCCTGTAACTATAATCAATACTGTTCATTCAAACAACTGGCAGCAGCATTTCAGACAACTGGCAATTTCATCAGTTTCACTGGGCTGCCCAAAAATAAACAGCTTGAGAAGGATGAATGATCTCTGTGGTTATCTATAAATAATACTAATCTCAGTCATTTGTTTCAGGGGGTTCATCACTGGGAGCTCAGAAGTCTCGTATCAGTGCAGGAGGCATGGCAGCCTTCAAGAAACTAAAGAAATGCTAATGAATTTTTACTGCTGGTTTTTCATTCACACAGTTACTGTATTTACACACAGGATCCAGGATCCCTCCAGTGCTTCAGCAGCTCCAGCTCTGCAGGAAACTCACACCATATCTCAAGGACTGGTAAACACCTCAAAAGTCAAACTGGATTCACAGAAAGCTACAGTGATCTGAGCAAACCCAGCCTGGGTAGTGACTTACACTAATGTCACTTGAAAGGAAATGTGAGCAAGCTTGGGGTTTTCAACTACTTCAGTGTGAAACTTGCCCACAAACAGCTCCATGTGAGTGAGACTGATGCCAAAGCTGATGGGCACGAGGTGAACCCAGGCAGACGAGGAACAGAAGGCGCCATTCACAGGCCCTTCACTGTCTCTGGGAAGTGAAATAGCTCTTTTTAAAAAAATTATGCTCCTATCTATAAAAGCAAAGCAAGAACAGAGAACAGAGAAAAAGGAATAAAGACAGCTGACTAAAGGGAAAAACCACATCCCTGCGGAGTACAGATCCCAAAGAAAGCTTCCAAAGCCCTGAAGTGAAGAAGATCCAGTTGCTGTGGTTGCAGGGAGCCTCTCCCTGGCAGCCTTGCAGGGCTGTGGGCAAGCACTGCAACACTACTGCTGCCCAGCATGTCACCCTGCACGTTGTGGGTCACCAGCCCTGGCCTGAGGCACATATCTGCTGTTCCTGCAGGAAAACCTCCTATCCACCAGGAATTTTTACTAGGGTTTCTACCCATTTTCACTGCAAGAACTACAAAATGCCTGGTGTGAGCTCTAGAGAAAACAGAGGAAAGGTCAGTTCTCCCCAGCACCTAAAGGCTGGCACTCCTTGGCTTCCAGGCAGACTTCGTGGTGCCACGAGCCACCACTGCAGACAGCTCGACACACCACTGGACTGCAGCAGTTTTTCTCTGCAGCTGTCACGAATGGGAGCCGAGGCCATCACCCCAGCTCCTTCACATGGAGTGTCATGCTCCAAAGAAACTCCATCAGATGAGCTCTGCAGAAGTGCCCAAGCCCTCTAAACAGAGCCTGAGCAGGAAGCAACAGCACATCTGTGTGCACCCAGGTAATCAAACCGCTGCTGCAGCAAGCTTCAAAAGTCACACTGTTCCATCTACATCCAAAACCACTTTCCAGTCTTAAGGCCTGTTGCTCAGAAATATCATATCCTGGCAATTAAAATAATCTGCAACTTGGTAGCATAACCCAATTTACAAGCTTATTGCTAGTTTTAATGGTAATCAGCATACCCAGCCACACTTAGCCAACATTGCAGTGGAATGTTTTCAGCATAACTGCCAACAGCAAAAAGATTAATGGCACCAACTTCTCTGAAAAAAGAACACTCACCAGTGGACAAACAGGGGAACCTCACAACCTCTACACCTCTGAGAAATGAGGCAGGCTGTGGCTGTTTTAAAATGAAAACCCTGATTTTATTGTTGATGTAAAATTGTCTGCAGGACATTCATAAAGAAAAGCCAGCTTTTAAGAATGGGTGAATTTATCAAGCTGCACATCTTTATTGCTTCCATCATCAATATTTTAAAGTTACTACATTTTTTTCTTATATTGCCAATAAATCTCTACACACTGTAGCTGAAATCATCACAGCACAACATGATCCACTTCTCCTGGAGATTTGAAGTTGGACTCAGGCACAAAAAAACACCCAAACTAGGTAGGAGGACCGCTAAACTGGTAAAATGCTCTCTCAGTTTCAGGTAAGTGATGAGGTAGCAGCATGCCCTGTTATTAACCTGAGGTTCATAATGAGAGCTTAAGTGAACAGTTCTCAGTGGACACAGGCCTTTGTAAGGGAGCTGCACTCCTGCAGCTGGCACTAATTGATCCTTCTGCTGGCAGGCTCAGCGGAAAAGGCAGGCAGCAGCAGGAACTGCAGGCCCTTCTCTGTCATGCAGAACAAAGTCACAGTCCTGATTATCCAGGAGGTTTGATCTTAATGCTCTACACTTCTACAGCTTCTTTCATCCAGGAATGAGGCAGGCAGGATGGCAGGGGAGACTGTCAAACTACTTTTACCCTTCTCACACCTATTTTGCAGAAGATCTTCTTTGGAGTTTCCAGATACTTTTCACGTGTACTCCACACACATTCAGTGACAGAGCTGAATTTCTGAGAAACTGAAATGATTTATATCTCATACACAGCTTCACCCAGACTTCTTGAAAACGCAATTAATTTTGATTTTAATCCCCCTACAGAGAATGTTGCTGTAAACTGAAATCAACCCAGTATATACAAGAAATAGACTGGGCCGATATAATCGATATAATCCGTTTTACAGATAACATAGTAGAAAGTAGAATTCTGTCAAGAAAGATGCCATTTAAAAATTCATGTGGAGATCCTGACTAAGGCAGACTATTTCAGAGCAGCAGATTCTGGAATCAATTAACAAAACAATTCTTACTAAGACAGAGACTCTCCAGACAGTACCAAGGAATCACAGAATCTTTGCAGAAAAGCCCGCAAGGAAAATATACTTTAATATCAAATTGTATCCTCCAGCGTATGCAGAGATTGCCTCAAATCTCAGATGCATCTTATGTGAAACAGGGGCTAGCACTGCAGAACAACACAATAAGAATTTAAGACAGGAAGTGCAGATAATTTATCTAAATAAAGCTTCCAGGAGAATATCTGATTTATGCTGATGCTGATCCAAGCTGGAAACTGACCAGGATGCAGGAGTTAGCAGCATCACTACCCTCAATAGGTTCCCTATCTATGAAAACAACTGCGTATTTTTACACATGAAAATCAATGAAAATGATAGCTTTATGCTTCTGTTCTACCAGAGACGTGTTCTTGAATTACCTCAGAAAAAGGTGCAATGTTTTTCAGTCAAGACTATCACTATTCATGCAAGCACCCAAGAGACACAAGGAGTTAAATTTCACACAAGAGTCTACGATCTTTAATGTCACACAGCCTCTATTCATAAAAGAATTGCAAAATACATAAACTGATGCAGAGAAAAGCAGTGAAAGCTTCACAGGTACAAAAAAATATACCTGTAGTTGGGAAAGGGGGAAAAAAAGAAATCTGAAAGCACACATGGTCTAAATGACTTCTGCTAAAAGCAGGGTCAGCACTTTCCACTGGAGACTATTTGATTTACACTATTTTGTTTCAATTGAAAAACGAAATCTTTCCTTGGCAGATTCTGCTCTACACAGGCTATTACAGATACTTCTGAGATACCCAGCATCATTTATAAAGGGACACTTATAACTGCTGAACGTGATCATTTTGCTAAATTTCCCAAAGTTCCAGAAGGAAATAACGTGCAATGCAACACAAGGGTGTACTCAGTTAGCTGCTGAAGTCAAGAGTCTGGACAACCTGCACAGCTCTGGAGGAAAGGTGTGCTACTGATTAAGATGTGCAGGGTCACCGCTGAAGAATTCATTGGCTGTCCTGGACCCACATTCCCTACTTAGAGCCAGGAACACCCCAGAAGGGACCATTTGGCTTTTAGCCTTTACTGACTCCACAGAGCTACTCCAAATCTACCCCGGGGTAAATCACATCAGAGGAAGACCCCATCATGTGTCTTGACTGCCCTATTTATTTTACAGAGGCTTTTCTTTCCCTTTTTTTGAGAGTAGAACAACGAAGCACTAAACATTAGGTCCCAATGGTCTCTGCAGACATGCGTAACTGCAGCTGTAGCAACCTTCACAACATTTACTACTCTTTGCATGCAGTAAAGCTACACTGATCCATACTTTAAAGCAGCTTCTGTACCTGGAGTGCCAAACTGGAGCACTGGAAAACATCAGGAGGGTTAACTGGTCTCATTTTGATCCATTTTGGGCTCATCCCACTGCCTCTCCAGGTAATGAAGTAAATTGCCTGTAGACGGTGTGGAAAGACATGCTATACATACTTTGACTGACTAAAGTCGTCTATCCATAAAATCCATCACAAGCAGTTTGAACTATATATCCTGAAAAAAAGGCAGGATTTCTTCCAAATCACACACAATTTTATATTCACATCTGTTATCTGTACGTTGTTACAAAAATTGGACAGAACAACTGCTTTTACACTGAAAAAGGCAGATTCCTGCCTGCAGAAACAAATTGCTAACTTGGATAAGTTTCTCCCAAACTGTTTCAACCAGGAAAAAAATGCACAAACCAGAAATCATCACTTCCAAAACAAAACATCTGACTTCAACTCAAGCTGAATAATTTTTTTTTAGATCTGAAACTATGAAAAATAGTATTTCTTTTTAATTCTCTCATTTTCTGGTTGATCCCAATCTAAATCTTTATAACCTTTTTGGAACTACACCTAAAATGAAAGATTAGCAAGTCACATAGCTCCCATAATTTCCCATCATGATATTCTGGGATATACAATTAGCTTCTGGGATGCACAGAACAGTAGGATAATGGTTCTATAGAGGAAGTAGGTCTGAGCTGGCCGAGGCATTCAATATAAATTTATAAAAACTATCATTAGTCATGAGAATCACTCTGCTGACATAGCTGAAATAGGAAAGAAATAGGATTAGCTGGCACATTATGACCATGTACCTTTTTTCTCTTTAGTCCTATTTTCTATTCATCAAGAAGTCATAAGCAAATAGGCAGAAAAAGCAATGTTTTAAATAAGAAATTCAGAGTTGGATAGTAGGTATTATGCAGAGTGTTTGCTCATTCAGCATTTCCTCAGGTGCAAGTGCTTTTCACATATTCCACAACACTAGTGGAGCCCCTCTGGAGATGCTACCTGACCACTGCACAAACACTTCAGAGAAAATGGGTGAGTACATTAAACTTGCTAGACAATTTAAAATCCCCCAAACAGTTTTGATTCAATCCAAGGTTAGAGCTGGGGTCAGTCCTTTGCAAATCAATAGACACTAATTAGCTCTCATCTAACTGCTGGAAAAAAAGACTGCATGAACTTGAGTTTTCTGACCAGCAGACCCCATTTGAATTCAAACCTGGTGACACAAGTGCTGAAGTCTAAGAAGACAAAACCTCTGTGACTGGTAAAAATCAGTGTTTCACCAAGCTCTCCTGTAGAAAGACTACAAAAAGTTCATCGCCTGAAAAAACCTACCCATTACTACTTCTCCCCAAGCCATCTTCCCCCCTACAGCCCCCCCACAGCAGAAAAACACAAATGACAACAATGACAACCCAAAATGTTTTAGGGAATTTAGTATGCACAGCAGAGTACAAAGACAAATCAAGATGTGTGTCATGATGCAGCAACCCTGCGATCCACAAGACCTGATCCACATGCACTGAGTGGGCTGCAGCACCTATATCAGACTAAGATCTCTGAAATGGAAATGAGACAAAGAAATCACGGGAGGCAGCAACCCCGAAACGCACTGCTGCACATCTCTTGAACAGCTAGCAGCTGTGAGATACTGATTACAGCACGTTTTACACACCTCACTAGGAGAAATCAACAGACAGCAGCACTTCCAGTACAGACAGGTCTTTCTCCCATCACTCAAATAAGCAGTCAGAGTGTGGGGTCAGGTAGGCAAGAATTTGGCATATACTGTGCTGCAATAGTATGGACCATACTTATTATAAAGACCCAAAGGGCACAGAAGACAAAAAAACTTCCCAGTATTAAATTTCTTTTCTCTCCAACAGCTTTGCTTACTTCAGGTAAAGAGCTGAAAACTCCTCCTTAGCCAAGTGACAGACTGGCTTGCTGTACAGCAGCGACACATGTTCTCCCAGGTCCATCAGTGGGAATGAACATCTTTGCAAGGACAGCAAATCCGTAACTGCCAATTTCAATTCATCTTTCAATAGGATCAAAAGTAGGCTGGATTTTGGTGGGTTTTTTTTTCTTTTTGGTTTTCCATTTTGTCGGTTGTGTTTTGGTTTTGGGTTTGTTTTTTTAGGATGTGGAAGAAGTGATCAATAAATCGAAGAAGGTGCCGTTAGCCTAAGCTCTCCCAAGTTTTTTTACTGGAAACAGCTTTGCAGTACCTCTGAGATACCCTTTCTTAAGAGACAGCAAAACCTTGCTACCAAAAGGACAAATCAACTTACTCCAAATTATGCTATGAGCCACCAGAGGATTCCACCATTTCCCAAGTTCAGTCCCTGTACCAGATAGGCCAGGCCCAAATGCTCGATCTTTGCATGTGACAAAACTGCCCATGGTGAAATCAGCACCATTACACACATCAGCCCAGGAGAAAGAGGTGTGAAAATAACGAAGTATACACAAAATGAGTGACTATGCACAGACTATATACCATCAGACACTAGCTATTCCTTACCCGGATAGCTGCATAATTTTAAAGACAGTCTTTTTACGAAAAGAGTCTCAAGCTATTGAAGCACCCCTACAGCCCTGCATATTTTTTACATTCTTGACCAGAATTTCAAACATTACATTTGAATAAACTCCAGCAAAAACCAGCCCAACACAAGGGCAAGACCAAGCATTCAAAGCCAATTACTTAAGCGATAAGTGGACTGAACGCAAACATGTAAATTGCACTTGAAACAAACCAAGCAAAAAAACTTTCAGCTATCTGAAACATCCAAACAGTCTGCCAAATAATTACATGCAAGTGACCAAATAGATGGCTCCATTCCAGCAGAAGAGTGCTCACCTGGGCTATTATCCATTCCAGGAGAGCAATTCACCCTTTCTACAATTGCCTGGGCAAGTTATGCACAGCACTGTGTCTCTGCAGATGGATCCTCACACAGTAAGGGCTTATGTGCCTCCCGTGTGGTGTTTGTGTCAGGGCTGCACATTGCCACTTGCTATGTTAGAAACAGTTTGGATGATAAAACAGATCCAGAGCCTCAGACACAATGGTGAGGACATGCAGGAATGACTGCTCAGTGGACTGCTCACTGACATAACTCGTTCCTACGTTCACTCTTTCTCTTTACACAGAAACCCTGTCACCTGTTTCCCTCTTGCTCTGTGCATATACCATAGTCTCACCACCAACAGTTACATCTTTGTGAGATCAACTGAAAGGGCACTTGCTTCCTTTGAATATTTCATACATTGCTATGCACTGATAAAATGAACTCTGCATTCTATATCTGGTGATACAGAAACATCCCCAAACTTCCCCACAGAGTCAGGCTGGAGTGTGTGTTAGTTTCCAGCTGCAATGACTACAAACAGCTGAACAGGAGTGTCTACTCTGGAGTCTCCATCAGATGACTGCACATGAAAACTCAAAGATGATTTCAAATTTGAAGTTTCAAAGGCATCTGATATTCTGAAGATCAACAATATAAAGCAGGTGATACAACAGAGGGACGCTTCTGGCTCTGACAGAAAATGTAACACATACATATTTAGAAGGAAAAAAATCTCCATTGGTGAAATTTGGAAATTGATTCACTGCAGTGATCATCACAGCTTCACAGAAAGTGGTCTAATCTAGATCAATCATTGCTAAATTTTTGGCTTTAGATCCCACACTGTTCCAGTGGAAGTACAAGACTTCATACAGAAAACCTCCTGACAATAGGTACAGAGTTTTGAGGCTGCCTTATGAGCTTCCTTAGAAAAGAGGTCATGGCCTTCCAGTGATCTCTGCTCTTGAGCAGCACAGAAAGCACTTCTCTGAGGTTGTAATTTAAATGCCCAATACCAATTCAGGTAACACCTCTCTCACAATAAAAGAACACAGGTTTCCATTTCTATGGGTTGGCTTTGTTTGAAATGAACTATGAAAACACACTGTTGCTGTTTCAAAAATAGCATCTCCTAAAACATTTTAAGGATGCTGAACTAAATCAAAATTAGCAATCTAAAACTGGTAATGACAAAATATGTACTTTAAATGGAAAATGTTAAATTGATGGTTTGTGACAATAAAGAAACACTGGAAACACATCAGCTCTCTCATTTCACACCTTCTTGCATAACAGTCCTACACTGGCAGTAGGATGGCCTCCCACCTCCCAGACACTGAACACAGTGAACCCAGAGGAAAGAAACCCACAGTTTTCTGCAGCTCTTGGACAAGTTCCTGAATCAGCCTTCAACAAAACTGTGGGGCTTTTTTCATTGTTGTTAAAAGCTTCTGTGACAGGCTAGTTTCCCATCATTGCATGTCCATTTCTTCCCAGAGATAAACTACAGCTGTTATACATTTCATGGGTAGGTGTAGTCGATAAGCAGCTCTCCAACCCATCCTAATAGCCCCATGGGTCCTCCAGGCCCAGTGCTATATAGGAAAACTGAAAAACTTCACATCTGCATCTGCACAAAATCTTTCCAAAACTAAACAAGTAAATGGCACTCTTTACCATGATTTACTCTTTACTCATTAGGTGAACTCAGAGTTTCTCAAAAAAGTGTCCACCCATGCAAGGTATTTTTTCATCTTTATTGTGTGAGCTAAATGGAACCCTAACATCTAAACAGTACGTCAATGTTATGTATGCAGCAGAGAGAGTAAGCTTCTTCTAAAATTAATTTAAGAAATAATAAAACATAGTTTGAAAGTGGTATGGCTCCTTCTACTAACACTGAGATCACATTAAGTTTAATGACAAATCATCTTCTCTGCCATGAAGTGGTAACAAATGTTAGTTGGAACACACCTCTCATGTTTCAACCTAGACCAAATAATGCAAAAGCTTTGACCCCTAAACTGCAGTCAGCTGCTTTTCTTGGTCATACAGCAGTTACACACAACACTTGAGCACATTTTGCAGCATAGAAGACATTTTCAATGGTCTGTGATGAGCAGAGTTGTGTAGGAAGCACACTTCCAGGTGTTTTACCTCAGAACACTGGAGAATCCAGAGTATATTCCACACTGGGAGAGCGCAGGCATGTCCCCCGTGCTTGCTGCTCCCACAAAACCACCAGCACATGGCCCAAACTTGGCAATGCTTTCAGCAACACATGCTTATGCTTTTGGCAGAAGGGAGCCGACCACTTGCAGCATCAGTGTCCTTTGCCAGCTGGCCAAAGAGCACACAGATGCAAGGGAAGCAAATTATCTGCCCACTGGCAAAAGGAAATGCTGAGCAGCACCTAAAGAAAACGTGTGCGTGTGCACGTGCGCTCGAGGGCGAGGGATGCTGCGTGTGAGCACACACAGCCCACACCTGTGCCCTGGGAAACGAGGGCTCAGTTCAACTGGAAAAACTGTCTGCTGCTAGTCCCCAGCTATCATTTTCTGCAACACTCTCACAACAATGAACATGCACTTTTCCCATTAAAATCTTCCAAGCTGAATTTTAAAGATTAAACACAAGGACTGCAAGGATGCTAAAGTAAATTCTTATGATTCTGAAATCAGACCCATTCAAGAAAGTGCTGATACAACCACCTACAGGATTTTAGCAACCTAAGGTTAGCATGTCTTTGCATCTTCCCTGTTTTTTTTTTTTTTTTGTCTCTTGAAAAATGAATGCTCATGAATAAAAACCCCCACTACACATCTATAGTTGGTAAAACACAAAAAGCTTCCTGGATTTAGAAGATACATAAGAAAAACCTCAGAAAAATTAATAGGACAAGAATTTGCAGCTGATAGATTAGGTTTAGCTGAGAGATGGAATCTGCCTGTAGATTAATTGGATTCTACAATCACAGTCCCTTTTCATCTGCACACATCCCACCACTATCATTACATGATCAACAGATTTTAATGAAAACTATGCTGTTCATTAAAAAATGCTTTCTTTTGAGAAATTCAAGGGAGACTATACATAAGGTTTAGTTTACTTTTCTAAATATTTCTTGAAAATTGTACATAAGGCAAGTGCACATTTGTTGGCTGTAAAGGTGTACAACAGCAATTTTTTGCAATGACAGTGCAGAGAGGGAATATGAGATCTGTGTGCTAATGAGCTGACACTGCAGAGGCTGGAGCAGTGTTAGTGTAGTGCACTACAAGTGCAGAGCAGAACGACAGACGTGGGTTATTGCTCAGGAATGTGATCTACAGAACACACAATTCAACATTAACATGAACATCCTTCATCAGATTATGAGAAATGCATGGAAGATATTGCTTCAGTGACAAATTCATATATTTGAGTTGTTACATTCATATTATTCTGAAAATGCTAGCTTACTCCCTCCGTGAGCATTTTTAAAGAAAATATAACCTGATTTTGATTTTATACCTTCATAGGTCAAGTTTGCTTGCTTTTTGCTTCTACTGATAGCAAAAAGCTGCATATTTTAAGAAATGTAATAATTTCCCTAGAGCCCACTGATAAACTTCCATTCACCTTTAAATACACTGGAATTTTCATCTGTGTTTGCATTTGTTCTCTGTTAAGATATCATACAGCTAAATAAATAAGTGGGCAGATAAATACGGAGTGGATAAATACTGCACGAATGTGTGTAAATTAAATATACAGAGAGAGGCTTGGTGTTAGCAATGAAGCAGGGAATACATAAATCAGATTATGCATCATTTAACTGAAAAAGGAATGAGAGGGAGGGGCTTAGGGCAGGAATTTTCTTTTGCTTCTAAACAAGTTAATTCCTGTGTTGGGATATGCCAAATCTGCCATAGTAGAGGTGGGCTCTTTTTCTCAGGCTCATGAGAATACCTCAGAAGAGGTTTTTTTCCTCCTCTGGAATGCACCAGATTGCATCAAGCAGGATGTGCAGCTGCACAGTAAGAACATAAGTCTTTCTGAGCAGAGCCCCCCTCAATCCCTGCACGCAACGCTTACTACAGTCACTATCATAGAAATCAATGCAAAAGAGAGTGAAAAGTATTATTTTATGGATTCTGACTAGTACAGGCACTAGGCTCAGGCTACACATGCTCCTTTCTTCAATTTCCTCTTAGCTCCTGTACCTATCCCACCACTAAGTCAGCCCCAGCCTCCCTCCCCAGTGCAGGCAGTCACTGCAGGTTTCTCTCCAATGGAACCCTGCCAATTGCAAGTATTGATCAAACGGCTGTGTGACAGCACTGGAGACAATACATGCTCATCTCCAAGTGAGGGAAAAATGTTATGGAAAGAATTCCTGCATGGATATGGCAACACACTGGAATTATCTGCCATCCCCCTAGGAAACAAGGATATGGTTAGAGGCCAGAATTTTGGTCAGGTAGTGTGAGGAGCCATTAATTCATCTGAATGCATTGATACACACAAGTGCTCTGACTTTCAAAGACAATTGGTACCAGATTCAAAAGAACAACTGTTCTGATGGTTTTTTTTATATTTTGAGCTACTGAAGCCTATGACTGGTGACTTGGACTCACTGTGTTCTTATCAACAGTATTATGAGATGGCTGACACAGTACAGACAAGGTCACCTTTTCATTTTCTTTCGTTGGTTTCTTTTTTCACATCTTCTGCTCTTAAATAGGTTACATTTTCTTTGGTCTACAGTTTCTCCAGAGATTTAAGTTTTCCCAATTTTACTATATTGGTAATATGGGTGTTGGAACATTCAGCTCTGTACTACAGAAAACCATCCCACTTTACTAAAATTGCCACAGCTTTTAATAAGCATTGGCAAAAATCATTAGAAGTCCGAGGATGAGTAGAACACTGACTAAATATACCGACTGCCCCTAAACAAGTGTGTGGATCGCTGGTGTTGGTGGGAGAAGCGCTGGTAACAACCTTTTAAAAACAATTAATAATTAATCACCCAATCAGTTCAACGTATTTAGTTTAAATCCATCTAATTGATATTTAGGAAACTGTGTTTGAGATATAGCCTCTTGAAGGGATTACACTGATTAAGGATTAACAGTCTGATGTCTGTTGTAAGACCTGTTGAGGCTGGATAGAATTAGAAGAATAAGATGAGAAGTAGAGACGCTTTTATTTACCATATTTTCCCACTTTACCAAGTGTTTTTATTGCATATTACATAATTAACCCCCCTGCAGAAGTTTTAAAGGTTCTACTTCAAACTCCTTTGGAGAGTGTAGCATTGCACTACCAAGAAGCAGTCACATGGGGGTATGTTAGAATATCAATCCAAAATTTGTCCAAATATTTCCTTACTGTATATTTTTTAACCATCGACTTTCTCAGAATATACAGTGGGACAGGAATGTAAGAACTAGCTTACCTCCTGTAAATAAAAAAATAAGTTATTCAAAACACAGATTTGTTTTAAAGCAAAAAATACTAGTTTTCTGGGCTCCAGTACTTCCTTATTTCAGTACAATACTTCCTCTTTGATCATTTAATATGTTGAGTATAAACCTGCAAACTGTGAGAGGAAACCTGTTCATAATGTAAAGTTAGTACATTGCATTCAGTGGTCCATTTGATCATGTGCAGACATATATCTCCACATTGCAAAGTACATTGGTTACCTTGGAAGAGGATTCATTTCATTTTCAAAGATTTACACTAGAACTTGTATAGAATCAAATTTGGATACATCAGTAAAATAAATATCCAGGAACTACTGTTGGTAAAGGAATGCTTTTTAAAATGCAGAACACACGCAAGTCTTTCTGAAAGAGATTTTGCATTTTAACACCACATTAGCAATACTCAAAGCTCTATTTTGCATCTTCTGCTAATAAAATCCCCAATTCTACGTTGCACTGCCTGTGCAGAGCTATTTTTCCTAACGCCAATTGTTCTGATTCCATTTTCTCTCCCCTCAGCTCTAACAGCATGTGTCAGTTTACAGTCTCCTCAGCTTTTCACAGGACACTCACTGTAAGAAAACAACTCAGTATTTCAAGGCACATGAGGCAAGTAAGCCCCTCTAGCCTTCTCCCCTCAAGGTCACTTCTGAACAGTTGTTTTTCCCTACATAGTATATGATTTGCAAATTATGCCTTTTCACACAGCTAGGTTGTACCCTCAACAGAAAAGGATCTTACTTCAGCAGCAATGACTGCAGCTACACAGCACTGCTGTATCAACTACATGGCTGTTTGCCTGAAAAACAAAACTAAAGGAGATGAAGTGGCGAGAGAACTTTTCCTAAGATATTCCATATAATGCTGCAAATCTACTAAACCTCCAGCCTCTATACACATTTGTTCCGCTATACTGTATGATCAACTCCAGGCTACCAGTAAGGAACTGAACACAAGGACAGATAACAAATGTGTTTTTTAAAACCAGGTATTTACTTACAAGCATTTGTCACTGAAAAACTGTTGGAAGAGTCCAAGTGATCTACATGATAGTTCAAATGGAAGGGCTTTTCCGTGGTATTTTGGTTTGTGTTGTATAGCTGCACAGCAAATCGAAATGCACTGTGCTCCTGAACAGTGTTCCTCATGAAAAGTCCACCTAGGATAGGAGGGGAAAAAAGGCAAAAAAGGAAAAGGTATTTCAGAATTAATTTTGAGGAGAAACAATGGCAGTAAGTTGTATTTGCCTGCTGCACACTGCAGGAGAGAACGAGCAGGAGCAGGCTGAACGTGCACATAAGTCTGACAGAGCACCTACATGAAATACATATTCTAAGTCCAAAGTTAGGCTTTTAAAGCCACACACACCATTCCCCCAGAGCAATGAGTTGCTTGGAGCTGCAGGTGCACCTTGAAAAACCAGGCCACTTCTACACGGTTGCCCACACGGAGATTTATAAGTCTAACTTGGGGAACCGTGGCTCCTAAATCCTGTCCAGACTACCGAAATATCGCCACTGTAGTTATGTGCGGGGACACGGCGGCGTGCGGTGTGGCAAACGTGCGGTTTCACGGTCTGGTGGAGCGACAGCGCGGCCGAGGGAAACGCTGCTCCGAGGGACGGCAGGGAACAGCCCCCGCTTCACTCGCTGCCCTGAGCCTCACGGCTCGCTCGGCCCGGCTTTCGGGCACGTCGCTACAGATTCACGCCACGACTCCCTCACATTATGTGCTCCACGGGATGCGCTGCCCTAGGGCACGGCTCCCCAGAGTGCGGACCCGATCCCCGCCGCTCGGAGGGGTGCGGGCAGCCCGGCGCAGCCCGGGCACCGCCGCCGCCTCTCACCCCCAGCAAGGAGAAGGAAGCGGAGAAGGGCTGGCTCCTTCCCCGCGGCGCCCGGGCGCGCCCCCCGCTCCTCGCCACACAACTTGCCACGGCTGGTGGGGAAGGCGCGGGTCGCGGTGCCGCGGCGGGCGCTTACCTATACTGATGGTGTTGGGGAACCCCGCCAGAGCCTCCCCCAGCAGCCCCGCCAGCAGCAGCAGGAGGGTCCGGGGCGCGCTCTGCCCCATCTTCTTCAGCCCCTGCGCTTCAGCCCCTAAACCGAAACTGGCGGCACAGGCATGGGCGCAACTGGAGATTCGGTGCGGTGTCTGCGGTGGTGGCGATGCTGGCGGGGAGGATGGTCCCCCTCCTTTCGTCTCTTTTTTTTATTCTTTCCTTCGCCAAATCCCTCTGCTCTCGTCTTCACCCCAGTCTAGCAGGGCTCATTGGCTGCGAGATCGCCTTTCTCCCCCGTCTCCAGCAGCCCCCCCCGCAACGCAGGGACTTCCCCCAAAGATGGTGGGTAGCGGAGCCGCCGAGGCTGCTCCGCCCGGGCCGGGAGGGGGTTATCGATCAAACTTGGCGTGAGGCGGGCTGGCAGCTGCGCTCGGCCCGCCCGCCCAGCCCCGGCGGCTCCGGCCGCGGCTCAGCGCTCGGGGCTGCGGGCGGCGGGAGCGCACCGGCCTCACGTGCGGCGGCCCCGGGCTGCAGCTGCCCCTTTAAAGCTGCATAGGCTCCGTGTGCGTGCCTGTGTGTGTCCGTGTGTGAGAGTGAGAGTGCGGTGCGTGCGCCTGTGGGCGGGCGGGGGAGGGAGCGGGGAAAGGAAGGAGGGGCGGGGAGCCCAGCCGAGCCGGGGCCGGCAGAGGAGGCCGGGGATGCTGGGGCGGTGGTCCGGTCCGGTCCGGCCGTGGCCGATGGGCGGTGCGGGCGCCCCAACACTGTGGGTCGGGAGGCAGCAGAGGCGGCTCGGGGCCGGGAGGCCCGGTGATGGCCGGGGCAGGCGGGTGCCGCTGGGCCCCGCCTGAGGGGACAGGGCTGGGAAGAGACGTGAGCGCAGGGGCTGCCGAGGGAGCACTGGACAGGGCCACGGCAAGGGATGCCGAGCGACCGTGCGCTCCCCCAAGGGGCTGCCGGCCCTGCGCCCGAGTTCTCCCCATCCCTCCTCCAGTGCCTGCGCCTCAGCAGGTTAGCATCATCCGCCCACAGTGCCGTGAAAGTGAAGAAAAACATGAAGAGTTTAATCCCACACGAGGGAATGCTAGGTCCTTCCCAACCTCCTCTAAAGGAAGGAACTCAAAGTCTCCCTGTTTCATCCTTGATGCTGGAAAAAGACACTACGTGTGTCAGCTGATGAGCTGCCCCAGCACAGAGCACGCAGCAGGGCCAACCTGGTGGTCGCAGGGGAGCAGGGGGACGGGTGGTGGGCATCCCGTGTGTCTTGAACACCAGCCCTGTGACGCCCCTGCCATTCGTATTCACATGTGTGAATTCATATGTGTCTCTGCCTGAGGCAGGTTCTCTGTGATCTTTCACCCATATTCATGACGCTTTGCTGTATGGATCCTGCAGTGCTTTTCTTTTTGCTTCTCTGAGGCTCACAAAATTGTACAAAATGGAGACAGAAAAGTGATACTAGATGGAATTGTCCATCTCATAGGCTCAGCAAAGACTGTTCTTCCCTTAATATTAGCTTTTCCTCTGATTTCATCAGGTCACTTTACCTCGGAGCAGCTCTCCTTCTTAATCTTAGACTGTGGCATTGTTTGGGTCAATGTTCAGTTCAGTTTGGGATAATATTAAATGCAGGCGGCTTTGCATTTGTAAAACAATCAACCAGTGCCACTTGCTGTAGCATCATGCAAGTAGTCAAGGTGTTAAGATTGAAGATTGCCACAGATTAACTGCAGAAACGCAGATGAACAACATCAGATTCAAACCACTACTTTTGAAGGAAGCCAGAGGTAGAGGTGAAGAGCAGGGCACCACAATCACGATGCAGGAGTGTAACACATGCTTTTAGTGACATATGTGCTCACTCCAAGGTGCGTGCACTTGTTGCTACATGTTGTGTTCCTTTATGAGAATCATTCCCAGAAGATGGAGACTGTTCCAGTTCAGGTAGAGGTAAGGATCAGGCTGCAGGGTGGATGGTAATGTTCCCTATTTAAATTGAGATAGCAGTTGTCTCTTTGTCTCTCTTTTTAAAGAAATGGTTATCTGTATGGAAAGGTCCATGATTACAGCACTCCTCCAGCTCAAAGCCCTTAACACATATTACCTATGAATTCCTGTAAGCATCCCCATGAGGCATGATTATATTCTTCTTTTACAGATGTAAGAATTTAAAAATCAGGGAGAACAACTGGCCCAGCTCACCTAACCAGGAAGTTTCAACTCAGAATTAGCATCTTGAGCAGCAGCCTGGCTTTACTGTAGAGCACTCTGCTCACAAATGTCTTTTGGCAAGGATAGCACATCTGAAAGCTACAGACAGGTACAGGAAGTTTAGACATTAAGGACAGTTGTCAGAAGCACGTTCCTCTCAGCAAATAATTTCTCTGTCTTGTTCTAAACTACCTCCCTTTCCCTATTCTACACACCTTCAGCCTATTTCTAATGTATTCTCTACAAAGTCCTGCTGTCCTCTTTTTTTTGGTGTCTTTCCTAGAGGCCCTACTTTCTTCCTGTTCACTTGCTCTCCATCCCTGCAGCTGGGTATTGCAGGCTGACTGCCACCTGCCACACCGACAGCTGACGGTGTACTGGAAAAATTACGAAAGAAATTATGTGTAACATTATAGATGTTGGAACAAGAGAGGAGGTAAAATAGCCATGAATGAATGTGGCATGTGTCAGAATCTTAGTTTCACACACTGCCAGCAGGATGGGTACCTTGTCCCCAATAAAATGGTGCTTCACAGCCTAATCTACAAATGGACAGTCTTGTGGTGATCCAAAATGTATCTGCACTGAGCGACAAATTTTCATTATCACCCACATTCTTCCTTCTGAAGCCCCTCACACGTTGTTGTTCTTATTCTCATTAGCATTTAGAATATGCAGTTTGCTTTTTTTGCTTATGCAGTTAGCCTTATGGCACGATTAGCAGGTATAAATGGCACTACAGCCATTCCATATGGATTTTGGAGAAATCCAGAGACCTCATCCCAGTTTATCTTTCTTACAGTGAACCCAGTGTGTCCTGGGACAAAATGGTGTATTACTTGACTTTATGTGGATATCAATGCCAAGGAAATATTTTATTTACCTTGCTAGGGATGCTCAGTGACTTGAATAATGAGTTCCATGGTAACTGAGGTCATACCAGATGCTTTCCCAAACTTCCCCTTACTAAATACCACCAA
The DNA here is from genome assembly GCA_013401135.1 of Cettia cetti. Lineage (NCBI taxonomy): Eukaryota > Metazoa > Chordata > Aves > Passeriformes > Sylviidae > Cettia > Cettia cetti. The sequence goes on from VZUI01008861.1 coordinate 139,459, forward strand.
GATTTTGCAGGATAATCAAGCTTCATGTTTAGATGATTTATAGTGTTCTGGGACACTGGGGATTCAGAGTACCTACGTGAGCAGGAGAAGATAATGATTTATAATTAGCTAATGTGTTCTCATTGTAATGTTTAATAGTGGACTAGAAAAATGCTGTGGAATTTGGGACACAGCATTCTCTCTGTGCTTTCTGATGTTACTAGGCTAAACCCATAGTGTTAGCATAAAGTCATGGCAGAATCTACAGCAGGATTCTGTTGTTGAAGCTTCACCCTAACTGCACTAAGCAGACTTTATTTTTTGTCATTCCTAGTTCTAATTGCAAGAGAGAGCTCAGGTAGAGAGATTCTAACAAATATTGTGTTTCTCCCAATGTCAACCAAATCATGCCATAATTGCTAATAAATGTATTATCAAATATGTCTTACACCTTTTTTGTTTGCTTGTTTTAAACCAATTATTTCTTCATAAAAGCAAAGGATACATAAGTAACCAAACCTTATGTCAATGTCAGTATTTTGATTAGCTGAACTGATTAATTCTACAGTACACAGTTAAGAGATAGAGTGATAGTGAAGAGAGACAGAAGCAAAGATGAAAAGGGATTCAGGGACAAGATGAAACTACAGATAGAAGGAGTCAAGGGGAAAGTACAGTGTCAAAAGGGAAAATGAATACAGACATTACAGCTTCATACATTTTGGAAAACAGGTCAAAAGGACATCTAGTTAAGATCTGATTATGAGTGGCCATAGAACAAACTATTGAAGCTCTCCTGTTTAGCTTTCATTACCAGGCAATAACAGAGACATAAAATGAAATTAGAAAGCTGCAGACAAGAGACAGTTTAACAAATATTCTGCTGTGCGGTTTACAGCTAATCTATAAAGCTGTCTTCTATACAATATTCTTTGCAAAAATAATTGTTTTTAGAAGTTGGAAATTTTATGTGAATTAGCAGAGTAAATGCATTAGACCATCTAGTAAAATGCTGCAGGGATTAATATTCAGAATTCATTGCAAGAAGCTGTTCCCTGCTGTGTCAAGAAAGACTTACTCCTCTTATTCACGATGAGAGTTTACAGTACGTCTAAAGTTCTCTGAAAGTTACTTTTTGCTGGTTAGATTTAGAGACAGGTTCAGAGACTACCTGAATCATTGATTTGTTGTTATTCATTTTTCCAAAGAAGAGTTAACAGGTGAAATTCTAGAACCACAGACACGTGTAGTAGGTTTATTACCCCTATCATTGGAGCTAAGATTGTACCCAATACATCCTGGCAGAATAATTGGGTCTGGCAGATAGGAATATGTTCTAGTACATGGAAGGATGACCAAGATTTATATAGGAACAGGGTCAAAGAGGAAACTTGTTCATAAATAAAAGTCATTACTCCATTACTGGAATCTATTTCAACTTTAGGTAGTGGAAGCAAATGAATCCAGCAACTTTTATCAGAACCGTACATGGACTCTAACAGTAATAAGATATCTACTACAATTGCAAAACTGAGATACAAATGTGGAGACAGTCAGTATGGACAAATATCTTCATATTTCTTGGGTTTGTGGTATCTTCAGGATACATACTTCTAATTCTAAGAGCTATGGAGCTGCTGGAAATGTAGTGTTATTATAGTCCCATAATGTCAGAAACAATTTATATTACCTTTGGCTTTCCGATTAACTATACACTAGGCACTGCTGGCATAACACAACCCTGCAATTCTTACTTAAACCTGTACTTTGCTGTGCTCATCTATATTTATTACATCAGGAAGCAGTAAATCAAATAAAAATGTGGTGGTATCCCCTATATACTATTAATAAAGTGGATTCCTTCTCTTTTTATTTTATACCTATTAATACAATTTTAAAGAAATCTTGGGAGTTATATTAAATTCCTACCCATTTCAATTGTGAAACATCTGAGCACTGAATATTTATTTTTTGTATATAATTACTGAAATATATTCTTCTTAAAGAGAAGTTAGTTTAGATCCAAGTAGTGAATTATCACTTCAGATGACTGCCAATCAAAAGTCTGTTTTCCTACCAGTGTGCATTTGTATATTACCATAGCTTACCTCAACTCCAATCTGCAGTAGTGTCTTCTAATGAAGACATGTTTGGAAAACAGCTCATAGATTCTTAGAAATAGATATTTAGACAAAAAGAATTTAAAATTTTCACTAGAGGTTTAAGGATTTCTAATTTTCTAATTTTTCTAATTTTCTAATTTTTCTTTTCCACTTGATCAGACAGAGGTTCTTACCCTCACCAAAGCCAGCAGTCTGGTAGTTATAAAGTTTTCAGAGTTATGCAGAAAACTGACATTCAGTTCTCTTCTAATTTCAAAGAACCTGTTTTACTTTTGGTGTGAGCCTTTGCAGAACTAGGGCATAGAATCAACTGTTTTTATTTAGAATTCATTTAATTAATATAAATAAAGTATTATTTAATATGGGAAGGAAATTAGACAGAAAATTAACTTTGTCTTCTTTAGTCCTGGGGAATACAGTGTTTGTGGGGTGTTGGTCTCTCCCTTGCTTTGTCACTGCCCAAGAAATACTACTTTGCATGTGAAAAGATTTCCTTATGCAACTGCTATGAAAAGAAAGCATTCCCTTAGGAGGAGGAGGTGCATACAGCATGCATGGTAAGAATGAGCGGCTCTGGTAATTTAAGACCATTTTCTCCCTCTCACTTGCCTACCATCCAATTCCAACAGCTCAAGGTCTAACAAGGTAAGAAATGGAAGAAAACTACCAAGGATGATAGCAAACTGTCAATACAGGGAATTTACAGAACAGTCCTGAATCTGAGAAGGCAATAGAGAAAAATCATAGGCAGAGAGAGGTATCCTACTGCAACGTTGCAATGTAACCCATAGGCTGGAAATTTTGATCCCTGTATACTGGAGGATCTAATAAAGAGACTTTAAGTCATACTTTGTCATACTGTGAAGGACTTGCATTGTCCATCTGCACACAGATGAATTTCACCCAACATGATTTGCTTCATTGACTTCAGCGAGGTGAACTGAGAGTACAGGATGGCTACAGCTGTACAATTAGGTTGTTGTGAACAACAACATGGTTCTAATCATCTGCAATGTTTGGGAGAGAAGCAAGTCCTTCAGAAACCCAGTGGCTTATTATTTGAAAAGATCTGATATTAACATATAGCCAATGTTAACTGAAGCGTTCTTATGCTTTATGAAACTTCCATCCATAATTAAAAGTTGTTTGGTTTTGTAAATCACACCTTGTAGCAATTGTTCTGACTCTTGATAATTACAGCATAAAGCTGACTGCCTGTTTGATTGCTCTTTCAGCACAACAGAAGGCATAAGAAACAAAAAAACCACCCCACAGTTGCAGAAGGGTTTTGTAATAGCAATTTTCACCTTATATAAATTTGAAGAGTCTTAAGCATTTTCCAGAAGATATGCAGTGGTCCTTATATAGCAAACCGAAGTTGACTGGCAATAGATTTACTCTCCTCAATTACCTTTTGTGGACTCTTCAGAAGAAGACCAGAAGTGTCCTGAGGAGTCTACAGACCGGATTCCTACAGGAAAAGAGATATTTATTATCATCTGTTAGATGTTGTTTTAGTAGCAGTTTAACCCAAAATTGCTCTTGAACATGTGAAATGCTAGAATCCTCCTCTGAATTCTCCTGGGTCCTCATAAACACTCAATAACAGCTAAGCACTCAAACACTAACATGAAGGTGTCACTGAATGTCTATTTTTAGGAACTTAGGCTAACTCATGATGTTGCTAAAGCACCCTACTTTTGATGATGAAGCTCTGTTGTTTATACAGCCATTACTTTCAGTAAGTTTGAAAGCAGATTTCACAGTGTAACTGGCTCAGGGAAAGTCAAGGAAGGGGCACCCATCTATTTGGTGTTCACAGTCCCACAGTTCTTTCTGTTGCTTTTCAAAATATACTGGATCAAATCCTAATTCAGTGTAAAGCACCTTAGATCAATGAAATAAATTCTCCTGTAGAGTAGGGCAAATAGTCTCTGTTCAACTTTCTGCAGTGTAAATGCAGTAAATATATTTTTCATGGCACAAAAATTTTGATCAAGGCTGCACACCCTTGAGTGATCTATATATCAGATTTAACTTCCATGAGACTTAAGTTTAGGCTTTAGTTCCTTTCATTTAAAAATGATTCCCAAATCTTCAATTTAACGTTTGTTTTTAATGTTTAGCTTGTTTGCATATGTGAATGAAGAACCCTGTTTAAAGAGTAAAAAATTAAATTAAAAAAATAGAAGCACTGCAATTTTTCTTGCTTCAAATTGTTTTTTTACCTGTTATATTGCATTTTAAATATCAGGGATATCAAATGTGATTGCTCCCCTTGCTACTGGAGGCCTCTCTGGTGCTACAGAGAACTGTTTACGACATCAAACCCTAACAGATGCTCAACCTCAGATAATTTATGTCTTCTAGCAAATACAAAACAATGAATGCAAATCAAGTCAAGTCCTTCCTTTCCATGAGTCAGATGCTATTTCCTTGGTACTTGTGATGCAGAAACCTAGAGTTTAATCTAAAAACCATTACATTCATTAAGCAGCATTCTATTGACTTCAATGGTCTTTGAATAAAGCTAATAGCCCATTTTGTTCCTACATATCCATAGTGTTGAGATACAAGGGAGGCTAGGGAACAGCAGGAAAGTAAGGACTAGAATTTTTATGTTTAAAATAATTCATAAACTATTGTTCATTATACACTGAAAAGTAAAAACAAAAACAAAAGCATGGATTTTTTTTCTTTTTTTTTTTTTTTTGGAAGAAGAAAGTGTCAGAGAGGTCACCTTGTAGTTCTACCTTGAAACCTGTTTACATAAAAATCACTCCTTTTCAGAAACAATAGCTCTGCCTCCTGCATCTAAGTCATGACACTGACTTGGAGCAGCATCCACCTCCACAACTGCCTTTGCAGTGATTAGCCTTTTAATTAAATTCCCCAAAGCAAGAGAAGTCAGGGTTGTCCTTAAGACCTTCTTGCAGGCAGTTATCATGTAAGGGTTAGGTAAGAAGTGGCCAGTCTTACACAACGTTTCTTTGGGGCTGTGATACTTTAAGTGTTATGTAGTGAGTTGAAGAAATGCAAAGACATAATTTTAGACTTAAATTTGAAATTTCTCTCTTTTGTGTTGCAAAGCAGACCTTATGCATTACTTTGACATACTGTTGTTATTTGCAATGTAATCTTGTATAATAATTAATTCCAATTGATCCACTGCAGTGCTTTAGCAAAGTATTGGGGCCTATTAAATTGGACCATGAATACACAGTTGCTTTCCTTATTTTTAACATAATTATGCAGTTGAGGGAAAAAAAAAAAAAAAACAACAACCCGCAGATTACTGGAAAGGCATTGCTAAATAGATCCCCTTGCTGCTGTAAATTTCTGGAGTGCTGTTATAAGGTTTTGAAGTATTAAGTGTATATGAGAAGTGACATGCTGGAAATCTTTTGGAAACCGTTTGTTTCTGTTATTCTTTAGGGAAAAATTCTACTGTCAAAGGTGGAATCCAATGACAGCAGCACCAAAGGGTATGTTTCCAGTGCAAGTTCATTCATAGCTTTAGGTCTACCCCAATGCACCAATATCACACAATCCCTTATGCCTAAATATACATGAACCTCGAACCTGGCTTTGCTCTTGCAGCTGAATTCAACTTCTAAGTAGAGCAACACTCCAGAAGTTTTCAGTGGGGGATTTGGCTTTAAGGCACACATGAAGTCATGTGTTTGCTGTGTACCTCTCACTATGGATTCAACTCGGAGGATAAATATTCTCTCTTACGGATTTACTAACGTGTTGAGATCCTGAAAAACAAGTATCTGTTCTAAGTAAGGAAGAAATAGGGCATTATTCTAGTTCTTTGTGAACTGGACCACAATGGCTACAGTTTTTCAAGATCTGCATCTCCTGGGCCCTGTAGTTTCTGAATCATTTATCTCCCACTCGGCTCTTGCTAGAAGCCGCTGCCAGTTATATACCTCTGCTCAGTAGATGACCCTTTGTCCCACATGCTCTGTCCCTCTTTGCAGAAGAATGCTGCATTGTTGTAAATACAACAATGGGCAGCTGTAAAATACGGCTCAGAGTGCCAGGAGTTGTCTCAACAGTCAATGGCACATCTGTGTACAAATAATTACCAGCCAGGTGATGTTTCTCTAACGAGGCAGTTCACATACAATTTCTGGGGGGCAGACACTGCTTGACTAGGAAAAAGAGGCTCAGGGATGACACTGTCATTCAGAGGATGAAAAAAAAATTCAGAAAAGGCAGAAATTGTTCTAGACCAATCCATGAGTCAATATTTAAGGAACTCCAGGTACTGACAATTAACAGGCTGAGAAACATCCCTGCAGAGCTACTGTCAACCCAAGTAAACATTGGGGCACGAGGGACATCTCCACACAGGCACAGGGCTCTGTGAGTGTGATCAAGTTCTCCAGATGCGTTCTGCTGCTTTAGCTCAGGCCACAGCCTCCTCGATGCAGCATGAGCTTTGCACAGGCTAAAAGAGCTATTTCACATTGGAGGTGACTTTGGGAAGTTAGTAAGTGCTGAGATTCGTACTTAAAGCAAGACCAGAATCCAGCTGTTTCACTTGTTCTCAGTGGATACATTTTCCATACTTTGCACAATAATGAACCAAAAGTCAACAAATTTCTGCATATTTTCAGGATGAAATACCGATGCCAGTTTTTCATAACAGAGTGTTCCTGTAGTTCTCATATTTACAAACAGTAATTGGTCCCTATAACTTTACACTCACATGCCATGATTATGATATGTTTCAAATAAGGTGGTAATGATCTTCTAAAATAGATACATGAAAATAATTTTGTTAGAACTGTAGTTGTAAGCTAAAACCACAAACATCAGCTGACAGCACTTCTCATATCCATCAGCAGCACTCATTTTGATGACAAATCATAACTAAAATTTCCAAAATTGGTTCATCAGGGAAGATCTACTCTCTCTATTTAGCTGGTGTTCATCAAAAGGCTTTTGCTGAATTAGTGACATTTTGGAACATACAGGAGCACTTAGACTACTCGAGCCAACAGGAAGCTGAATGGCAGCTCTTAGAGGCAACAGCATTTTTCAAAGTTCACAGACTGTCTCAAGGACATCAGAATAGATCTGATTGATAAGTCTAGAAATATAAAACTGTAATCTTGACATAAAGTTCTGGTCCCACGTACAGTGAATTAGAAACCATCACTGACATCAGACTGGACTCCAAATCATTAGATGCCAAATGTGAAAAGGAGGAAATACTATTGTAATTTTATTTTGATTAGGCCATGATCCTCACATGTAAAAACCCCACGCAGTACATGTACATGTACATTCCCCACAACAGGAAATATATTTCTGATTCAGAAGTTTGAGTGCTTCCAACTGACCCAGAAATAAATATTTCACAGCAGCTTTGTGAAAACAGAATCCCATGTATCTCTTGATTAATTGTACCTAACATATTCCTATTAAGATTAAAAATGCACTTTCAAGCTCTTAGTTCTGCCAACTTGTCTGGGGCCCTGAGAGAATCAAGTCATATTCTCTCCCTTCCCAAACTCACAAGCAAGCACAGTCTTTACAGGCTGAACAGGGCCTTCAATAATTTCTGTGTGATATCAGTGCCTTCAAATTGCACCCCCAGTGACGTCCTTGCAGCCTGAAACCAGTCAGTGAGGTTTATCAAGTGTAACACACTGAAACTTCTGAAACTTTCAGTCCTGTTGAAGTTGCTTATAAGAGTCTGATGTGCATGTGGAAGCTGTGTTGGCTCTTCCCGAAAAACAGAGCTCATTCTGAAACAGAAGCAAGAAAGAAATTAAAGCCTATTTTTGTCACAAAAGGCATCAAACCTGATTTTTAAAAATGTGAGCAGTGCTGCAAAGCGGTTATGTGCAAGAAATACATTTTCCACTCTGGGCAGTACTGCTCACGTAGGGCTCAGTGTGTATTTCAGCTCAGTGGCTTTTCCTTCTCTTCAGGAGAGCCCGTGATTCCACCAGCCGAGTGGAGGACATGAAGTGACCATGAAGTGATGGAGTTCTAGATCCTTAGGGCAGCAAGGAGGGCACACAGAAACCTGACTCCCCTGGAGTTCAGCAGAGCAGATTTGGCCTCTTTGGAGAGCTGCTTGGGAGTACAAGAGTGCTGGAGAGGGACTTTTTTACAATGGCTTGTGGTGATAGGGCAAGGAGGAATAGCTTTAAACTGAGAGAGGGAAGGTAGGCAGATCCAGATTACATGTTAGGAAGAAATTCTTCCTTGTGGGGCTGGTGAGGCCCTGGGACAGATTGCCTGGAGCAACTGTGGCTGCCCAATCCCTGGAAGTGTCCAAGGCCAGGCTGGATGGGGCCTTGTGCAAGCTAGCCTAGTGGAAGGTATCTCTGCCCATGGCAGGTGGGTTGGAACAGGGTGATCTTTAAGGTCCCTTCCAGCCCAAACCATTCTGTGATGCTATGATTTGTACTCTAAATCAAAAATTGATTTAGAGATGAAAAGTAGTTTGATCTCAAAAGCATCTCTTTTATTCCAGGAGCAGCATTAAAAGGAAAGGTGTTTCACATAACCATGATAACGTTCCCCATCTATGGATTCAGATTATTAGAAAACTGTCTATATTCCTGTCAGTCCTTACCTCCCCTTGGCTAATGCTTTTCAGTGTTTTAAAGGCATCAATAGGTATTCTCTAAATAATCTGTTTCTTGAAAAAAAAAAAAGGGAGATTGAGGTAAGCAGCCTTGCAGATTTTGGGAGCGTACTTCCATCTTCAGTAGATTTTTTGCCCAAAGCCTCAGGATATGTCCCTACAGTTCGCATGATAAGTACTGAGAGCATACCATAACAATTTAGGAAGCCAAAAAGAATTTAGAAAGAAGCAAAGGTTAGTTAATATTTAAATATTTTTGGTTGTTCAGTTGTAAATTCACTGAGCACAGATTAACTGGATTTGGAGCCACAGAATGACTGTAACACAGCAAGGTCAGGGCTGAATGAATGACTAGAAATCGATCAGATGTGTGAAGTACTGTGGGGAAACAGGGCAGTTACTCATTTCAAAACTTTACCCTGTAAAATGTACTGTACAGGGTCTATGACAGAGGACATACTAGAACAAAAAGACTACCTCTCTTACATAGAAAAATATGCTAGATTTGTGTTTGGTCTGATTAATTCAGCAAAATTTAGGTTGCTCATTAATGATGCTTTAATCCAAAGGTAGAGAAATTAGCTCTAGGAGCCTAGAGGGGGGCTGTACTTCACTTAGACTTGCAGAAACCTATATGGATATGAAGTATGTATTCTTTGGGTGCAAGAAATGCTGACTGCTTGGCATCCATTTATTGGCAGTGGGATATGCATATACAAGCCCTTTTGCCTGCTAGCACCAAGAGATTAACAGTGCACCAGTTCTTTGAGCCTGATTCTGTATCATGGACATCAATAGAAGCTTTGTCATTGACCTCAGTGGGCCAGGCTCAAACACTAAAAGAACACATTATGTGATACACATTTTTTAAAAAAAGCTTAGCAGTTTTGTGTATGCACAACCAGGGGTGACTGACTGATGCAAAGAAACTGAAATAGGTGAAAAACAAACTCTGATTCCCCACTTGAGCAATGACTCTACACCTGAATACAGTTTTAAAGCAGTCAGAATATCTGCACTGAATAGCTGCATTTTGCATTACATTTAAACAGTGAATAATACCTCCTGAAATCAGCTTTCTAATTTAGGTACCTGAAAATATAAATCAGTGAAAGCAGCAGAAGCTCTGTAACTCTTAGAAGCTTGGTGACTTTGTGTGAAATATAGAAGTAGGAGCCTGTATGTAAGCAGGTCTAGATTAGAGAATTTTGTCTGCTGTATACTCAGGGCAGCTCTTCTCATTTCTCTGACATAAAATGCTCTACCTCCAGGAGTTCATCTCTTAAATGAGGTGCTCAAATAAACGTGAGAAACTGCTAAGAGCAACTGTTTTACCACTATATTTAGAGATATAAGCAAGTTAATACCTACATGTAGAAAAATATATACTTTGTAACCACATATAAATGGCTGTGCTTTCACTTTCTAGCTTCAGCATTAATAAAAAAACTCTCAGTTTTCCAAAACTTAATATATAAAGAGAACAACAGGGCCTGCATATACATATTCATGTGAAAAACCCTTCAGAGGAATTAAAGGCAGGAGAGCTGTTCATCTTCCTTACATATTGAATGAAAGAGTGTCAGCTCTCTAGGTTTTTTAAGTGTTACTGGCCACCTCCATCATACATCATTGTTTCTGATCCATACCTGAATGCTTTGCGAACACTTAGAAAACAGCTGTGGGAATACTTTCAGTGAAAATCTTGTTTGCTCAAATGCTTGTGATATCTTGTTTTCCAAAAACAGTCTTGAGGGAAAGAAAATTTATTCTATCGCTGGCATCTGTAAAAAGGGAAAGGAATCCTTCTCTAGCCCTTCTAGACAAAAGTTGAGCACATCAGCAAGGACACTCTTTAGTGGGGGGGTGTGGAGGGGATGCTGCAGAAGTTTCCTCTCACTAGTAAGGGTTAGAGCATCAATCCCAAGACACAAAGACCTTTTGTAATACCAAACCCCAAAATATTTTCTCAAAAGTAAGTATGATTATCACATCCTAGTGGTGCAGAATGTTTAATGCTGAGCAGCTAGTGCATTTTATGAATTCATCACTTTGCTGTTGAACACTGGCATGCACTGATAGCTAGGCACAAAAAGCTCCAGCACTGTACAGAAGTGGCATTCAGCCTTTGACAAGCGAAGAGCTACTTTGTCATCAAACAGAGGCTCACAAAACCATGAAAGAATGAACTGCATTTAAAATAGAGAAATGTGGGCAGGCAGTTTATGAGAGAGTTAATACATTGCTCCAAACAAGGCAGCAGAATCTCCAGTCAGAGCAGCATTTCTCAGGGCACAAATGATGCCCCAGACTCATTGGCTTTCTGTCACCAGTCTCAGAGGACAGTTCTGTGTAAGTCAATACAGTCCACATGTGTGTGGGCACAATCACACCTCTATTTTCTTATTTTAAATTGCCTGGAGGCAGCTGCCATATCACCTTCAAATCACTATGTGATGTCTTAATCAAATGCTAACAAGGAGCTTGAGGCAGCTTAGAAACCACAAATGGGATACAAAATACTTGAGCACCAAAATATGGCATCACTGAGATATCAATAAGTGGCGTCAGTTTTTTGTTGCCTTTTGCATGCTTTTCTCAGGTAGGATGGTACCTTTATTGCTTATTTCTTGTGAAGGAATGTGAAAATAAATACCTTTTAAGCAAGACTGTGGTTTTAGTAGGTTTTGGTCTATTTTGCATAACTTTATGCTGTCTGGTTGCCTGGATTATAGTACCAGGTAAACAGAAACATAGGGTTGCTGTATTCTAATCTTCTCTAAAGCTTAGAGCATATTTTGCCATTTTTCAAATATGAATTTTGGTTACAACCCAACCTTGTCATCCTTTCATAGACAAACTTCCTACTGAAGGATCAGTGGAACTTCTGAATATTAAGAAATAAATGGAAACTTGTTCTTTTTCCTCTTCAGTTTCTAAACTGCTAGTGGAAGACTGTGTCAACCAAGGCGGGAGAGAAGGAAGAAGGCGAGTATGAGGGAATGTGAGCAGAGCTCGATAGTGCAGCGTGCCAAATGCGTCCCCATCACCCCCTGGCAGGCTGCTGGAACGCTGCAACTGCAGCCAGAAGCATTAACATTTGCAAGTGCAGTAGCTGCAGTCCCTTATGACTAAGTTCAAAGACCAATCTCATTCAAAAATACCATTACAAGTAACAAATACTGTTGCAGTGTTTGAGTGTATTTACACAAACATATACAGGATTTTTCTTACTCTTCTTTCAAAATACAGAATAAGTATGTGCAAAATTCTCTTTACTGAAATGTTTATGCCCAATCTGAAAGGGTGAAGGGCACAGTTTTAGTACCTACTGTCTCTATAAGATAAACACAAAATTCTAGAACAGCTGGTGCTTGACAGTGGATATATTTGTCTCTTGGAATTTTGTGTTAAGGCGATTTCTTCATTAGTAAAAGAACCTTTTTAGTATTCACTCTCAGATTGCTTTTACTGCTTGGTTCAAGGCAGTGCATATTGCCAAATATGTTATCTTAACATAGTAAATTGCATCGAACTGTATTTGTTAACAGTGAAAGCTGTTTTCAGACTTAAAGACAGTAGCAATGCATTTATTAGTCTTTCTTTTAGATAACCAAATATATTGACTTAACATTTATTTTTTATTAACCCATATTCCACATGCACATATTTCTTTTTATTTTCTTCTGATGTTTAAACTAAGCTGTACTTCATCTCTAAAGCAATGAGGCTTTCAAACATCAGCATTTCCCCTTTTGAGCCTAGAAGGGAATTTGCTCTGGAAAAGGGAAAGGATATACTAAAGGACTTCCAGAACTTGACTGGAACAGACTGTTTTGCCTTATTGCTAGCATTATAGTATATATATTATACATGTATATGTTGTCTGATCCAATATATACAGCCTGATCCTTCTAGTTTTATGCCAGCTACTGCCATTCTATTATTGCCTAAAGGACACATGACAAGAGAGAAGTGTCACTTAAAATACATTGCAAAGAGTTCTAGCTAGCTTTGAGATTTATCACTGTGTTGAGTGAGATTGAAGTTTTAGTGGCAACGCTGCAAAAGACCCTGAAAGGTTGGAGAGAATACATTCAGTTTATGAAAGCAAAGCAAGCATTACTGTGAGCATGAGAAAGATCAAGAGGACTTGTATCATTAACCCATATTATCAGGACCATTGCACAAAGAATTCAGGTTCTTTTGGTCATTTAACCAAAATGTTACTGATCTCCCCTACAGTAAAAAAACATGTCAAGTACTTCCAAGTAGTCCTTTTCATTATTGTTGCTGTTAATTCATATAGAATCAAACACGTTTTATGGCTGAAGTGATGACAGATTTTAGTAGTACTGAGACAGTAAAACTGGAATTATTATAGAAATAATTGCAAAATTTCAGTTCAAACCAAGACGTCTAAATCACCTGTGTGCAAAACTATACTGAGTTAGGATGGGATAAGGTACAACACATACTCTATAGGTAGCTTTTGTCAAAATCTGTGAGAGACGGTTGTCTGGAAAATTCAGCTAAATAAAGCAGGTATAGGGCAGTGGTTGTTTAATACTTACTTGGACATGGTGCTTTCAAAGGTTGCACTCAATGGCCTTGGAGGTCTTTTCCAACCTTAGGGATTCTATGATACTTTATTTCATAGCCTGTCCCTTTTCCCCAGCCCTAAGCTAAACAAAACAAGACCTGTAACCTGTCTGGTTTCCACTGGCGTTCTTCACTTTGTGTGTCTTTACTTTCTTCCAATTTGGCTTGTCCACACACTTGAGTAGCTCTAAGTTTCAAGGAGCCAACAAAACAGGACCTTATTTCTCCTTTGTCCTGGAAGTCTTACCAGATCTAACACAATGATTAATAATCTGGTGAGACTCTTCTGCAGCTGGTGAAGGCTTACAAATATTTTAGGGACCAACTGAATTTCAGGAATGTAACCTTAAATAAGAATATAAAATTCAAAACTCAGAAAGCACTGAACCTTCTCTTGGCTGCAAGAATACCAACAAGCTGCTCTTACTCTCCAGAAGCAAAGGGAAAGATGAACATGCATCCCATCCTCTTTCTGTGGGATAAGGCATTGTGCACCAGGAAACAGGAGTTGTCCTTTTTCATCTGTCATGGCTCTGGGTTGTCCAGTGCCTCCAGGATCTGAGCAGCTGCCTGGCAGCTTGGTGCTTATGCTTGTAACAAAATGCAATTGGTCTTCCTGTGAAAAGCTGCAAGAAATTCTCCTGAAGCCAGTCTAGATGTGCTTCATTTTGTTATATCTGGACATAATAAAATTTTTACTTATGTTAATTGTTGCTGCTTTATTTGCTGAGATCTTTGATGTGGGTTTCTTTCTGCTCACGTGTTTCATTCCTCAGGATTGCTCAGTGTAGTGGGGTGAAGCTATCTCAGTGTCACTTACAGAAGGTAATGCATTGGACTTGCAGGACTTAAACTGGCTCTGAACAGAGACGTTTCAAGAGATTCAGGGATACAGAGGTGTGGGTCAGGTGCTGATGTCAAGGTAGAAGACTATGATGATTGTCTTGAATGAATAATGCTGGAAGCTGATTCACCTTTGGTTAAACGTTTTGCAGGCAAGCAGCTTTTTGAATTTATCCATCACTGAACCCGCAAGGAATGTCAACAGTCCAGAGCAGTTTCTGCATCTAGAAAGATATTTCCGCCTTAGCCCTGTTGCATGTTGTAGACTAAGTTTGTTTTAGAGGCTTTTTTATGCTGTCACTGCAAAACAATTTCTTGCTTCAGCAGCTCTCAAACTTAAATTTTAGCCCACAGCGCTCAGTCCACAGAACACAGCACTAGCATTCAACTCTGAAGATCAAAGAAACAGTAATTTTGGGTTCATTCACAACCATTTTAGGCTCTTAAAGGCAGTGGGACTAATAGTGGTTAAAAACTGTAGAAGAGGGCTCTTGCAAAGACAATTTTAATATATTCCAGGAGTAACAGCATTGAAGTCAACAGTTATGACTTTTTTGAACTGACTCCAGTATGTTTATTTTGTAGAAAAAGTTTCCTCACACTATAAATCATTGTAAGATTAGTATTAATCTGACTGAAATGTCCTGAGCCATCCAATTCTCTGGTTAATTCTATTAGGCTGCATTTTCCACATGCTAGTTTGAAATGTTATCATATGATGACAAATGTAAGCTTTTTTATTGGATTTATGTAAATCCTTTCTTCACTAAAGCTGTTGGAAGGGTTCTGCAGTTGCTTATGGGAGCCACACATTGAAACACATCACAAATTCCTTGTAAGAGATAGGGTTTTCTTCAGAAAGTCTGAGACTTCCAAACCTTTTCCCTATTGGAGCATCATGTGAGATGGCAGAAAACTTTCTACCTGGGTCTAGCCTTAAGAAAGAACTCTCTTTCAGAGAGAAACCAGGAGTGAAAACCCCCCCAGATTTAAATCCCTGCTTATCTCTCATTTGGTTATTTCCTCTTTAGATTGTGCAAACTCCAAGGTGTTCTCATGCAAATGGCCTCCACTTGTTATAGTTTGTATTTGAGAATTGTCAGATTAAAACATCCAGTCTTTCCAGCTATGCAGTTAAGGATGAGAGACAGAGAGAACAAGGAAATTCTGTCTGGATGGTTATTTTCCATACCTGGATGCCACTTTCCGTACCCGGACACCAGGCAATTAAGATTCTTTGATTTCAGACAGGTCTTAATGAAAAATGAACCCACCCTGAAAATTTCAGCTTTTTAGCATAATCTATTGCATTTGGGTTTTTTGGGGGGGTTATTTTTTTGGCTGTTTAGGGGGGGGGGGTTGTAAGGTTTTGTTTGTGTGTCTGTTTTGGTTTTTTTTTTTTTTTTTTTGGTGTTGTTTGTTTGTTTTTAGTTCATTAGATAGTTGGGCTGTGCTCCAGCTTGAGACCCCAGGGCTCAACTACAATACACATAATAAATAACTAGTGCTACCTTCAAGCATAGGACGCACCCATTGACTGCAGTGGGGCTCCTCACACTTGAGGTCAACCATACACTAAAGTGCTTTGCTGGGGCCTCTGTATCTCAGATGAATAGCTTTTCTTCAATGAAATTTCAAGTCTCCTTAAAGGTCAAAGAAAAAGTCTGTTCTTTTTCCTCCTGAACTTGGTGAACCTTTTAAACCATATTATATTCATTCTTAGCATGTGTACTGTAGATATTGAACATCAGTTGACTTTAGTCACAGAAGACTCAAGAAAATAGTCCTGTAGCAGTATAAAGGTGTTGGAGGTTAGGATTTTTCCTGTTATTTTTCTTTCTCTCAGGGAATTTTGTCCCATTAATTATCTAAGAGATGATAACAACGGCACTTAACAGAGACAAAAGAAGTGGCCAAGGCTGTGGGGATGGTGCTGCTGGTTACTCTCTTACCTGGGAGGGTTTATCTTTGGAAGGGCCGAGATTCTTTGAGGTTTCTGCTGGGGACGAGGGGCTGGCCTTGGCTCCTCACGCTCTGGCTCCTGGGATCGGAGCAGAGAGGGGCAGCTTTTGGAGCCGGACTGCCACCCCGGGCTGTGCTGGTCTCTGCCATCCCAGCTCTGCTCCAGGGTTCCTGCTGCACCCCATTTTGCCATCCTGAGGGTCACCGAGGATGCTGGAGTTTGTGTGGGAAGCCATTTCCCCGTCCCCTCCGCCGGCCCTGCCGCCATTGCCGCGTGAGGGAGACGCGGCCGCGCCACTGCGCCCCCTGCAGGCGCGGGGGAATCACGGCCCGGAACCAGCAGCGCCCCTGGTGGCCGTGCCCGGGACTGCAGCGCGGGGCTGTGTCCTGTTCCTGGGGCTGCCGCTGTTTGCCTGCCTGGTCCGACAGGCCCACACCGGCACGGAACTGTTCTTCCTTTCCCCACAGCCTTGCCTGAAAGCCTCTGGCATTTCCTGGGGCTGCCGCTGTTTGCCTGCCTGGTCCGACAGGCCCACACCGGCACGGAACTGTTCTTCCTTTCCCCACAGCCTTGCCTGAAAGCCCCGTAATTTCAAAGATGTCCTAATCTGGAGGGAAAGGGATCACATTTTCCATCCCAAGGGAGGTTCCCACCTTTGTTGGCAGAGACCTGTCCTTCAAACCAGGACAAAAGGCTAAAGGCTAATTACAACACCTGAGATCTAGGCAATTTTGTAAAATTTCTTTGTTCTTACTTATTTAGCTGTTTTTAATTCAAATGCAATGTTCTATTTGGATGTGAAGATTCAAGTAACACTTTCCAAAATAAGAAAGCTAAATGCCACATTTACAATTGTTTCTGAAAAGGGTTGACCTTTATTAAAGTTACCGAGTAAATACAATTCCGAAGGTTTTGTTTCTGTTGTAAATTAAATGGTATGTTTGTAGATGGAAAGGTCAATTTTCAGTAAAGCTGAACTTCAGAAAACATCACCTTCCTCAGCTAAATCAAAGGAGTTAATTAATTTTACAGATGAAATACATAATATATAATTCTCTTTGCTTCAAAATCAATTGTTTATGGCATAAAGAGGATACACTTGTCATCATTAGGTGTAAATGTTTGCTGCAGCAGGAAATATAGATTTAGTCTACCACATACAGCTTCATAAAGGTGTGACACTGAGTTCCTCTGAGAGATTGTGTGTAGGGGAGAGTTTGTCCAAGTCCTATCTGACATCAGACTTATTGCATTTGGCAAATTTATTCCAACTTACATAAAACTATAACAGTTTCTTTTAACAAAAAATGTGCTAGAAAAATCTTACTAGCCATTGATAACAAGTTGGCTTCCTTGTCCTATGTCTACTGGAAATGACCAGGGATTTCTTATACAGCTTACTCTCCTTCATTTGGACTGATCTTGTAATTTATTTATCTAAGTGCTATTTAGGGACTGTTATTATTAAAGCCAGATATTATTTACATACCGTTTATACAAATCTTATCTGATTCCCCATAGAATAGATTCTTTAGGACAAATTCCATGTGTACCCTTGCGTTCTCTTTAGTAACAGTACTAGTTTTACCTAAAAGCCATTTAATTCTTATTATGCCTCTGTTCTCTGTACAAGCAGAAATATCTGTCAATATTTGTTCTCATAGAAAAGTGTCATATGGGAAAAAAAGTAAAGAGACTGTGATGAAATTGTATGAAAGGCAGTGAAAATAAACCAGCTTATATCAAGAACAGAAGTTTGTAATATGTGGGAAAGAGAATCCTAAAAGATAAACATCAACAAATTCCAGGCAAATTTTCCAAGCCACTTCATCTTTTACTTCTTTAATGGAAGCTGGCTGACCTGATCCTTCACTCTTGTGTGCTTTTGCCACACTTAAACCTTGCAGCTGCTACATATAATCTAACCTTTAATTTTGTACTGAAAAATATTAAATTAAGTCATCTTGCTCTAGCAGAGAGCTGGGTCAAAGTGGTTCCACTGCTAAGTGTAGACTGGGTAATTTGGCACAGGGGTTTAATTGAGGTTTCAACAGCAATCACAAATACAGAATACTATCTTGCAGCAAGCTCTTAACACAATTCCAATACTACCAGTGGAACAAAAATAGGGTTTTATAACAGTCAAATGATTTATTAACCATTTTTAATGTTCTGCTCTCCTCTTTGATTTCCTGGTGTGCTACATTCTTCATATCCAAGCAATTTTGAGGTAAATACTCAAAATTATCTATTGAGTCAATCTATGACAAAAAGAAAATTGCACATTCTATACCCTTAAGAGATGCTTTACTCAAAAATATCTCCAGCCAGCATATATATGGAAGGTACAGGAATAGTATGGTATGAGGGCTGGTATTACACTGATTTTAGTAGAGAGGAGGTCAAGAGAAGTTTTAGGAGAGGTATAGGTAGTGGGAGTTGAACCAGGAGACATAGATCATGATATTTCTGACATTCTCAGTTCTGCCATTGCCCATCTGCTCCTGTAACACACAGGGAACCTGCTCACTGCAGATTCACAGTGAAACTTTTCACTATATTGTGCTCCCCTTATGCCTCTCCTTACCCATCTGCAGAGCAGCTCTTTAGTGAACCTGTGCCCTGCAGCTTATTAAATCTCTCATTTAGAAAGTACAGCCCCCCAGGTGATATCACAGATGTTTAAACAGATATAAGGGTGGTAAAGGATACTAGAATTTGGGGATTGCTGTGGGCACTTAATGGAAGCAAATAATCAGTGCACTCAACTACATTTTGCCAGTGCAGGCAATATATCACAGCAAAACACTGAACTGTATGAATCCTGGGATCTTCAATCAGATATTACTCACTTAAAAATGGAGCTGTGCAACAGTGGCCCTATCTCTTGTACTCATTTTTCTTGGAGCAGCAGTCTGACATTTCAAAAGATGAGAAGTACCTTTCAGCTTGAATAAACTCAGAAATATATCTGTAAACACATTTGGCCTCATCTTTAGAAATGTCAGTTTTCTGGAATGAACAGCATGGGTACAATATTTGTGTTGGTCTTTGGACAGCCACTTGTAAGAGAGCAAGCATGCTACAACATTTTATACACTCTTAACTGCATGTTTTTACAAGTACAGTAGCTATTGGAAGAAATGCCCATTACACCCCAAATCAATAAAAGAGTTGTAAAAATAAGTAAATGATAGATTCAGTAGTGGGAAGTAAAAGTTCTTTCATCTCCTCTGCCTCACAGTAATCAGGTCTCTGGCTTGCTGGTTTCCATGAGGGAATCCTTCCTGACACTAGGGGACAATCATTGTGTTCATTCATTATTGTCATTCATTGTTGGGTTCCAGTATTGTCACCTGAAATCAAGTTCTTGCTGTGTTGAGCACTGTAGATGGAAAATGGCATTTCCTGACCTGAAAAGCTTGCAGTCCAGACAAGTCAAAACAAACATGAAGTGAATGACAACCTATAAATAATATCAGTGGCACTACTTGATTATTGTGTTTACAGCAGTAGTATTCAGCATTTGGTCTGTGAGCCCCAGAGGGCCATGGTCTATAAGGGATCCAGGGAAAGTAATGAAGGGAGAAAAACTTAACTTTACCTTACCTTTCCTTTGCAAAGTGTTTAGGGTCTAAACATTAAAAAAGCCTGAAAATCACTGTAGATGGGTTGCCACAATCAAGCCTGTGATTTATAATGCCTGGAGACCCATCAGCTGACATGTCTGGATACTGCTTCACAGGCTCACACAGCAGTCTTGTCCCAGCCTCTTTCCACTCCAAGGCTGTGACCAGGAGTAGAGAAGAGCCAGCAAAAGTGCACAACCTCCAGGTTCCCCACACCACGAGATCCTGTGCTCAGAGAAGCCTTGCGGGTGTCTTAGAGCAGCACACTCCAGCTGCCATTGACACCCTCACCTTCCTTCTCCTTGTTACACAGGATTCCCACCTAGGAAGGTGAAACTCCCTGCATCTTGAGTCTTCAAATGGAGAACACAGCTCTGCTTCGCATTTGCTTCCTCCCTTCCTGTGATGGAGGCACCAGACATGGAAATACCAGCTGGCAAGTAGCAGTGTACTCAGCAGGAGCTACCAAGTTAGTCTGCTTGAAAAATACTCAGTGCAGAAGAATCTCCCTGTCTGGAGCTTCCTGGAGACCCCTTTGACACCCAGAGGGGCGTTCTTGACTACTGTGTATGAGGCAGCTACCCGCACACAGAGGAGAAGCTCTTGGCTCCTGAATTCGGGCTGTTGATTAAAGCCAGGGACTCTCACTGGTGCTGGATTAGCACTCCAGGCTGCACATGGCACCATGTGGTATTTTGCATAAAGCACTTCATTCTCTTACAATCTTTCAGAGAATAAAATTTCCACTGATCCAATAAAATATGCTAAAATTGCTTATAATGGCACTGTTTAGGATCAGGTGGGAAGTCATTATGTCATAGTTTACAGAGCTAATGGCTACCATTGAGTGTGCATATTGTAAACTATAATGAAATGGGAAAAAAATTACTTTCAGATGTATTTTCACTCTGTATTTTGTAATAACAACAATATATCAACCTTCCAAATATTCTTTTCTCGTGACTGAGTGAACCTATTTGGTTTGTCATTGTACACAGGTAAATCTTACTGTATCATTTGGCAACTCTTACATTCAAACTGGGATATTTTTATTTCTGATCCTGCGCTTTCTTCCTTAGCCTTGTGCTAAGGCTGAGGAGCAATAAGGATGACACATGAGAAATCTGCAACCACTCTGAGAACATGAGAACATTCTTACATCCTCAAAACACCTGCTTTGCCTTATGGCCAGAGGTATTGGATTATTCTGCAAATATGTCCCAATGTGAGATTGAATTTTGATTCATTTCTCTTTCTAAAAATTCTGATCATCCCCAGAACTCCACAATTTGTTTTGGCCAATGCCTCTGTCTCCCTCTCTCCTTGGTTGTGTTAGGTTTTGATGTACATATATATATATTTATGTACACTCATATATTATTTTTCCTGCAGAGTGGGTAAGAACAGAGAGCTGGTAAGGTCTTTGTGGTTGGTACAAATTAAAACTTGGCCTTGTTAAAATATATTTAGATATAAGGAAGATCAGATAGTAAAATGGATAATATAACCCATCTGTGGCAAAGGTTAATGGAATCAGAGAATGGTTTGTGTTGGAAGGGGCCTTACAGATCATCTGATTACAGTGACTCCGTGGCAGGGACACCTTCCACTAGAGCAAGCTGCTCCAAGCCCCATCCAGTGAACGCTTCCCTGAGTGGGGCATCCACAGCTTCTTTGGGCAGCCTGTGCCAGTGCCTCACTGCTATGCTTGATACCAGATTAAAGCCCTGTGTACATCCATCTATATAATCTGGAGACAGCTCATGGACAAACCATGTCCTTCTCTAACTTTTCTAACTGGGTGCTATTTGTTCTGGAAATGCAATGAAATCTTGATCAAATGCTTGTCATATTTATGCTTCCATTTCACTGAAATTAATTCATCCCAGTGAGAAAGGCAAATAATGTACAGGATTACCGGATTTCTTAAGGAAAAATACATCCTCTAGTGCTGAGTAAGACAGCAACATCTCACGAAATATGCATGAAAGGCAGAAGTATTTAGGAAAGTTTATTAAATGAAACAAACTAAAATGTTGCAAAATATCTTTTAAGTACTCAAACCAAAAATATTTTCAGATTAACCTACACAGACAGCTCCAGCCCAGGAGTCTTAAAGTTGACTGAGGTCTCCAACACCAAAAATATTAATGTTAATACACTTTGACAATCTGAGATATTATCAAACAGCTGGTGATTGCCAACATGATCTAATGCATGAGAAAGATGATGTAGAGAATACCAGAGAGGTTAGTCTGATCCTACTGACTGAAATAATGAACAGGTGCTATGTCAGCCAAGCACCTGAACCTGAAAACATAAGGAATGCCAGTCAGCATTCCCAGAAGGCATATCTTGTTCTTTTGGCAGAAGTGGGTGCCTGGTTGACAATGGTAGCTCTCTTGATGTAGGGTACAGAATTCTTCAAGGTATTCAACTTAGTACCACATCAGATTATGATTTTAAAGTGCTTATAATAGCAATGTAAAATGGGACATCTTAGGTGGATTACTGGCCCATTGGCAGATCACAGAATGTAGTTGTTACTGAGAAGATAACAACTTTCTTGCTTCTGTTGGTAACTTAAGGACTAATTTGTGCTCCAAACAACTTCAGCATGAGCTAAAGGAGCCTCTTGTTCATGTGCACTGAAAAATTAACTTTGTAGGCCACAAAGGTGGGGCTTGGGTTTCATTTCAGTGAAGTGAATGCATTTTTACAGCTTTTACCTACCTCCAACATAACACAATTTTTTTGGCCTTTAGATGCATTTCATTTTTAATCTGAGATTGGCTTATTGGGCAGTGGAACTTCTTTGATCCTTTAAACCAAAGTGAAATGGAAGACAGACTTGGAAAGCACTAGCCCAGATGAGATTTGGTAAGGAATCAATATTTTACAGTTTAAATATGTATTAATCCATGGCAGAACTAAACCACTTTAACTTTTTATACAGACAGTATTTTACCCTTGTGAAAATGTATTAAAAGTGTATAAAAACTGTGTATTATGGAGTTATTTTGCTGAATGTTATTTATGATACAGTTATCTCACTGGGGAAAAGCAATAGCTAGTGATATCTGCCCAGGGAAAAATTATTGGGTGGTGGTTTCAAAAGAGCTTGAAAGATTTAGACAGTAAATTTTCAGTGAATTAGGAGTTATGACAGGAGTTATGGCTCTAAATCATATAAGCAGTTTTGAAAATCCAGCTCCTCCTTCCCTCTTAATCTATAATTGAGTTCATTTGTCTTTCATTTGCTTTTTGTGACATTTGCAGGCAATTTGCAGCTGCTTCAGAAACAATAAGCCCAAATACATACAGCCAGTCTTGAGCTGTCAGAGGTGCTGCAGGCGGAGCAGAGCTGGGCTGATGGCTCCTCTTAATTGACTCCCTTGCTGAACTCCCAAAGAAGCAGCACTCTCATGTTGGGGCCACCAGCTGCAGGAGCAGAGGTAACACAGGTAGCAGAGCAGCTGGAGCAGAGACAGCAGCACTACCAGGGAAGCAAATCCCCTCTGGAGCTGCTGGCAGTGCCCAGTGTGGCTCGGCACTTCCACCCACAGAGTTTAAAACTAGGGTGAAGCATTGTGTATATTTATAAATCTGAAAATGTCTAAAGTTATTTTAAAAAATCTAAAATCTATATTACTAAGTAATATAAGAAATGTCTCAATGAAAATGTCCCATTCTCTCCTTTCCTGTCAAGCCTAAATTACAATTTGTCCTTACCAGAAAAAAAATGCATACCTTCCAATTCATGTGTACAAGAAACAAATGTATTCTTTTGTTCTACCTGACTTAGGTTCAGTCTTTAGTGTTGAAAAACAAAGTTCTGAGTCTCTGATCCCACTTCTCCTTTATGTGACTTGGGCTTTCCATGAAGTGTTCTTCTGTTCCTGTTTCTGTGCCAGGGTGTTTCTTCCAGCCAGGCAGGATTTGGCTGTGGCTGTTACAGTGTGCACACACCTGGGCTGATGTGCTCAGGAGGGAGCTCTGTGAGGTGCTGTGTACAAATGCTGCAAAATAGGCAAGCTCATCAGCTGTGCTGCAGAGGGGAATGTATCTGTATCAAATTATCAACTGTGCTTTGCGTCTGGGCTAACATTATCAATCCTGTGGCTTCATTAGTTGTTACTTGCCCCAGGGCAGCCTGCTATGCTATTGCAGTCTCTGATAAGCCCTACTAGAACTCTTGTCCTGAAATGTTACAATTCACACGAGATGTATTTGGCAGTATATCTAGGTGCAGCTACTCTCATCGGAATGCCATCAATACATATAACTCCACTGAAATGTCAGAAAAGTAAGTACTGTAGAAATGATTTTAACTTTTTAAAATTTAGAATACCTGCCAAAGGTAGAGCAAATAAGTGGGGGTTTGCATGCATCACATATGGTGGTATTTTACATTTTAAGATACGGTGTGTGAAATTTTGATCACAGTGTAGTGACTGGCAAAGCTCCCACCCATTTCCATGAGGTTAGGATTTCAGTCCATATGGGTACCATCATTTAAAGCTGGTAATATTTATAACATCCATGGGAAACTGTACTAGCTGACTGTTCATCCTGGAATGCATTGCTGTGGAGGTTCTTCGTACCGAATATTTCTGCTATAAAGGGGAAGGGACATGAACCACCCTTTTGCTAAGATGGAGAAAAGCCTTTGTGTTCCTCATGTGAAAGTTTGAACCTGCATGCAAGTCTCTACCATGTGCCAGGCAGAGCCCAGAATGCCCCTGGCAGAGCAGACCCCTCCTGTATGTGCTGCCTTGTGGAAGGATGGGGTCAGTTTTACCCCTTCCTGAGACAGGCACACAGAGAACAGACAGAGCCAATGTCCCTTTTAATCTCAGGTGAAAGGACACCTGACTGAGGGGGGAAGAGTTCTGGGGGATGCTTCACTTGGGATCAGTTGCCAATGGCTGATATTGGTTTCACAGTAGGACCAAAATAATTCAGGGACAGGACAACGTGTGACTCCTGGCACAGTGCTCTCAGAACCTTCACAGAGAAGCTCAGGGCTGCAGAAAGCCGAGTTTCAGCTTCGCAGCCCAGCAGGGGAACACGGGTTGTAGACATCAGAGTGATTCCATGCAACTGTTTCTCAGCAGCTTGGGGCTAAAGTACCACCAGACCGTTATGAATTGAGCTTTCTTTGACTATGTAGAAATGTAAGATATTTCACCATGCCTTGTTTATGTGGTAGGTAAAATTGATTTGTTTTATTTTGACATATTTATAAAAGTGACATTCATCTATATAAATTTAATTTTGCTTTACATTTAAGAAAGGCATAAAAACATGAAATGTATATTTGTTTTTAATAATTCTTAATCACTACTACATTTCTTATTTATTATACTTCTCATATATTGTAATGAAGCATAAGACCACACAGAAATAAATACCAAGTGATCATCCTTACTCAGAACAGGCTCTTGCTTGCACCTGAGGCTGATGACTTTATCTCTTTCCAGTCTCTGAAAGTTGATGCTTGGCTGTCCCTAGCAAATGCTGTTGTTTTTTCACTTGAAAGCGCACTGAAAGCAATCAAGTGCAACAGAAAGTGTACTGCAAATTAAAAATGTTTTATAGTCCTATTTTCTTACCAGTTATTGGGCTGATGTCTAAATGCTTTATATAAATGAGCCATATCTAAGACAACTTGCAGGACAATGTATAATTGTAATACCTTGAAAGGTAACTGTTGGTGATTTTTCTTAATACATGCATGTTCTATTACAGCAAAACAGCAGCTGTCTGAAATTTCCTGGTGATTAATGACAAGCCTTCCTCCCCTCCCCCCTAGCTAATACTTATTTAAGCAGCAATGACTGACAGGGAGGCCTTTCCCAGCAGTTAATTACCAGATAAGCCAAGTATTGGCACATTTAGCTGAAAAGAAACAGCCTTTCCATCCGTCATTATTGCTTAAATATAGCCCAAATTCATGCATTTTCAATTCTTAAGTAAAACCTGCAGGGAATATGCATTTAAAATGTGCATATAATAAGATGTTTATATAGAGAGAATATATTTACTTGAAACTATCCCTCTATGAAATCAGTTGAAGGATCACTGCCAATGTGGGGAGGTAGAAGAATGAAAACTCACATTGTGATCCACCATGGAGTTTGCCCAGAAGCTTTATTGTTTAATGGAGTCTGGGAATGATTCCTGCTTTGTACAGGATGAAACATCAATGTGATAATCCAACATTTAGCATTAGGTAACCCTGGAACAGATATTAAGTATTAAAACCAGGCAATGACATAAGCTCTGGATAATTTCTCTGACTGAGTTTAAGTATTTTTCCCAGCAGGTATTCTGCTGACATAGTGGTCAACACATGTTTCAATTTCTTCAGTTCAGGGCCAGCTTGATGCACTGCCATTTGTGTTAAGGCTGATCTAAGACATTTAGCTAGGCACTGGAAAGGCCTGTATTTTTCTAAGGAAATGGTAACTTGTACTGATGGCACACAAAAGAATAGTTATTTTAACTGTTACAGCAATATGTGTCAGGGTTCTCTCATTATTCAGAGTTTTAAAGGCTTCAAAGTCAGGATCCTTGCTATGAGAAAGGAAGCCAGTTCACCAAATAATTCACTGTGAATCTCAGCCAGTCAGGATCTTCAGCAAATACTATCTTATATGCTTATTTTTGTCTCAGGTTGAATACAGAAAGCTGAGGAACTAATTTGAACATCTTCCTCTTGTTACATTAACTACAGGATCAAGTCCAGATAACTCACTGTTCTCTGTGCTCCTGTTGTTCTAGTGTTTATCTTTAATTGGGATGGGAATTAAAGGTTTCAGTCAGAACTAGGTTAGGAAAAAATCTTATGTTTCTATCTACTATTAATCACCCCCCCCGCCCCCTTTTGACAGCTTTGCCAGGTGTTAATTCTTCATAAACTGAGATTTGAGCAGCTGCATTAGAGGTACTTTACTCTAGGCCTCTTGGAGTATTTTTAAATATTTTATGCAGCTTCAGCAATAAACCTGAAGCTGAATCTGCTTCAGAATCTGCTAAACTTCATGGCTTCCCTTAAATCAGTCTCTGATTTTTTTTTTTCCCAATGAAAATGACAGTACCCACAAAGGCATTGCAATCTACTGGTTTTTTGCCCCTCTCTGGGAAATATCTGGCAAATGTCACTTTCAGGATTCTTCCCCAGATGAAGAGCACAACCAGGGCCATGTGTATCATACAGTGAAATCTCAGCTGCGTGGTTGGATGATAAATACCAATGACATTAGGAATTCTATGACTGGTACCTAAGCAAATTGTACCATTATGACATCTAAAGAAACTAATGATAGGGTGCCTCGATCATGAATATGTTCAGGCAGTTTCTAGCAGATTTGTAACATTAGAAATATTTTTGCTATTGAAAATAACAGATCAGAGTTAACAAAGAACACTCTGCTTGTAATAATAAAAAAAAACAACCCCAAACCTGCAAGACTAAAGCAAGCCTTCTTATAGCCTAGAGAGATTTGTCTGTCTGAGAGCGCACGTGCACTGCCTGTCCTTTGTCTCCAAGCCAGGGAGACCCGGGACTCACAGTCCCCACCACAGGAACGGCAGCTGGGCCCTCTGAATTTCTGCTGTGCTGCATCCCCACCCCACCCTGAAGCGATGAATCACACAGGAACGCTTACAGCAGCGTGCAACGCTGACACCTCTGCATGGGAACGGTGGTGCACTTACACCCTGGAGAGTAAGCAGATCAATTCCAGGAAATTGGCTAAAAGTGTCCCATTCATTTTCTGGTTATCTCTATACCAGCAAAGTTAGGATTTGAAACACTTTCTTACGACAAAAATACCCCTTGTGTCCCTGAACAACCACAAGCTACTCAGAAAAAGCTTAATACCCAGTTCTTTTTACTGCTAAAAGCCTTTTGAATGCTAACAGTAGAGGCCATTTAACTTGTGTATCAGTGAGTTGTTTATGGGCCATTTTGTGCCAGATATCCTTGTTGCAGTTTCTTAAAATTTACATACCATCTCTGCTTTATAAGTATGTACTTTTGAGGGGATCATCTTGAAGGAGTCAAAGATTTTTGAATGAGCATCTCACTAGATTGGGGCAGCTCACTTCAGTACAAATTGCACTTCAGTTGTTACTTGGGATCAATGTCACGAAGAAAACTCACTTGAATTGCTGGTTTTAGGTATACAGGTTATAATCTCCAGTATGTAACACTGACTGCTACTTCCAAACTGGCTGATAGATGTGGGAGAAGGACTACATGGATAATGGCTAGTAAAGGAAAAGATTTCTCTAGGCTGTTGAAGAAGATGCATTATAGATGTCTAACTAGACACCAGTGCAGGCGGCCTATAGGAAGTATCCAATATATAATAGCCCATTTTCACTTGAATATCCTGTTTCTATGAGAAATTAGAAATTCCAATTTGTACTTTAGGACAAAGGAAGCACCAGAATTATTCTTAAAAGCTGGCTATCAATAGGCTTTTGATGCAAATGAGTATATATAGTTTATCTCTTCTTATCTCACAAGAATTGTTGAAGCAGGTTTCAATTCTGTAAATGAAATTGGTATATTTGCATTTCCTTTTACTGTATTATTAAAAGGCTGCACATAATATTATGCATATTATCAGCATGGGAAGGCTCAGAGTCCTGACCAGCTTTCCTTACCTTTTTTTTTCCTTTAAAAAAAACCAACAAAAGCTTGATGTCACCAAGCCTTCTCACTAACAGCCTTTAAACCAATAATAAAGAAACTACAAGTAAAAACATCTAATAACCTCTGGAAATTTTATGGCTGTACCCTGCAATAAATGAATGCTGGGTTAAAATTTACAATGATCCTACTTTGTAGCATATCTGAGCATTGAAATTCTGATTTAAAACAATGTATTTCATAAAAACAAGTATGGAGCTCAATACTGGTATTTATTAATTGCATTTATTTTCAGAGCTCCTTTCAAAGTGAAGTGATCAGTTAAAGTCAAGCACAAAAATGAATAAATATTCTGAAACAGGCACCACTGAATTCCTATCCATTCCCTGACCTGCTGGCTACTGCTGCCGATCAA
This sequence comes from Cettia cetti, assembly GCA_013401135.1. Classification (NCBI taxonomy): domain Eukaryota; kingdom Metazoa; phylum Chordata; class Aves; order Passeriformes; family Sylviidae; genus Cettia; species Cettia cetti. Next base: position 168,294 of record VZUI01008861.1, read on the forward strand.
AATCTTCAGATTTAATTAGCATGCAACAAATCATCTGAAGTTGGAAGATGAAAATTGTAGATTTACAGCTAGCTGGTAGTCCCTGGATGGTCCAGGGGCTAGCACAAGCCCTGGGGCTGTGGGGACCTGGGGGCACTGCTGCACACCCTGTCCTAGGCTGTTCTAAACTGTGCTGCTGTGTTTGCTGAGCCAGAGCAGCGTCCTCAGCCTTCCCCTGGAGAAGGAGCTCTGCCCATTCACTGCTCACTGACCTGGGAGAGATAAACTAGAGAGACTTCACAGCTGGGAGATCAGGACATTCATCCAGACTGTGGAGCCAAGCCTCTTTCAAGAGGTTGGAACCAGGTTTTCCATATTCAGTTGAAATGCTGCAACTGGGGAATTACCACCTATAAAAGATGAGCAGGGATTGGTGACTCCTAGAATGTCTCATTTCCTTTGCTTCTCTCATAATGGCTTGACAGGAAATGAAACTTTCCAGAGCAAACATTTTCCACTAAGCTCAGTGTGGCAAGCACATTTTAAAATTCAGTTCTGATCTCAGAAATAGCCCCAAGTCTTCTCAAATATTTTGGTACAACAGCCCTACTGAAATGCAATTCATTCACTGGCAGTTGAGACAAATGAACAAACCTCTTCCTTGTCACCTATTTCACATATTTTGAGCTCTTGACGACCATACACACAGACAAGCTAAGCAACAGGAAGAGCATCACATGTGTGGAGTGGATACTGAGCTCATAGCAACAGAAAAGCTTGCAGGTACTTCCTGCACCAAACTCCATGTAAGCAGAACTGTTCCTGACTCTCCAAAATGTCTGCCTGAAGGATAAATGAGCACATCTATTCTGGTCAGCAGAACTCATTGAATATTTATATGTAAGTTTTCATTGAAGAGAAATATTTCAAAGACATTTACTAGAACTGAAGAATATGGATCTTTGAAAATAAGTCAAGAATTTACATATTCTGCAGCTAAAACTATAAATAGACACAAACTAAAGAATAATATATTTTTGAAACAGTATAGTCTAATGATTACAGCACTGTTGTGTAAGTGATTTCCTTTCCTCCCCTTGTCTCTGATACGTTTTGCAGGGTTGGTATCTCTATTTCCCTGGCAGCTACACTCTTGCAAATCTTCCAGAGCACTTGGCCCCTGCAGGGAGACCTGCACAGCCAGCAGATAAAAACCAGGAGAGACGATGGTCTCGTGGTTACTGTTATCACAGAGACATGGATTTGCTTCTGTGCAACCTTAGAGAAATCCCCCTCAGCACGCCCGTGCCTGGTGACTGAGCACCCTGCAGAGTCCCTGGCTGCTGCTGAGCCCACTGGCCCTGCAGGGCAGCACTGCAGCCCGGCCTGCTGCACCTGAGCCTGCGCTGCTGCGCTGCACCCTCCAGAGCACTGCCTGCACCTGTCTGCTGCTCATGGCTGGCTGCTGCTCCTTCTGCCTTGCCTCTCCACACACTACCTGGAACAACTAGATGTAGTTCTCCTCCTGTACTGGTAAAAATATAACATTTACTAGCCAAATGTTGCTTTTAAAACTTGCATCAGTAGCATATTTAATTAATAATGGGTATAGAGGTGTCACAAAATGTCCTAGTGAGCACATATACGATTATGAAATTCTGCTGGAGTTCTGAGTATTTAAGAAAAACAACATATCAGACAAGTTCACTCCACACAGTGGAAAAAAAAGAAACCACTAGAGACTACTTGCAGCGACATACTAAACTAATATTCTACAGGAAAGAAACTCAAAAAATCAAAAACTGAGTTCTGAACTAGATATCTGTGTAGAAATTTTGAATAGAAATGCAAACCAGACCCTCTTACAACCTGTTCCTATTTTACCAGAGCAAATGTTTTCATCTGAGCTGAAGAAAAGTGTCTAAGACTGATGTTCATGAGGTTTTATATGCCAAATTTATGAAGGCTGGCTTGTATTTTGAGCTCTTTTGGTGACAACAAGGAGAAGGTGAACTTTGAATGGAGCCTTAGGAGGATGTAAATCCAGGCAGAAGATAAGGTTCAAATCCAATTTGGTGCAGGTTTTGTTGACTGCAGTTAGGGTCAGGCCTGAGGCACAACACCTGAAAAGCTGACCAGAAAAATTGCTGAAGGCCTCCTCATGTAAAACTAATTTAGTAAGTAATCAGAATGCCAAGAGATCAGACAAAACCCCCAGACCAGGAAGACTGGGAGAACATCTGGTAATGGCCTCCAGGGAATGAGCTGAAGGACTGGCTGGGACAGTGCACCTCTACAGGCATCTCATGGCTCAGGCAGCTGTAGGGACAATTCTCATTTATGAGCAGAAGCAAGATCTAGACCCATAAATCATGGTCTGAGACATATAACTCTCAAGTGCATTCTAAAAAGCACAATTAAGAAAAAACTACCCGGAATCACAGAACTCAGTGCTATGATATTTTAACACAAAGCTCTGTTATGATTTAAGAATCTGACACTGCAGCCTTGAAAATCCCTAAATCACATGCTGCCATATAAAAGCCTACTCCTACCCCCCTGTATACACATTTCTGTTCAACATAAAGCTTATTTAACTGTTTTGTGCCAAGCAGGGTTTTTAAAGCCAACCAAGGAACAGAAGATACTTAACATGACCCTGCACAGGACCAGTGCCTAATCTTCTATGTCTCATTTTGATTTTCTGTTTCCACATTATGTTTTTGTCCCAGCTGACCTTCTATTCTAGCAACTAACCTCATGAAATGTTGACAGACAAGAACATTTATGGTCACAAAACTTGTAAAAATGATAATAAATGCACCACAAATTTTTTTCTTAATTTTTTGGCCTATAGAAAATGTGTTACCTATCAGATTATCCAGGATAATGTTATCATGTTTACACAATGCCAATGAAAACTTAGCAAACACATGAGTCCTTGAAATCAGATGTTCGTGTAGGAATGACTTTCAGCCACAAGTTTAAAAGTCTACATGAAGAGGATTTGCCAGCAAGCAACCTTTACAGGAGAATAACTAGGAAGCAAGATAACATTAAGGGGGAGAACAGCTGATGTGTCAGGAGAGGTGTTATGGATCACAGTAAAACTCTGTAATTAAAATCTTTCCTTCAGTCTTTGTTATGCAGTGGACCAAGGAGCTGCACACTGGTGATCACTACACACCATGAATTGTTTCTTGAAATTAAAAGAAAACAAAATCATAAAGCATAGATCACTTATTTTATATCAAAAGGTTTCTACGTACCATGAAAAATATGCATTCAGCCCTGAGCCTTGCCTCATCACTTACTGATTTCAGAGTCTGGCAATTAGAGGTGCTCAGGGACTTTGCTATCCAGCACAGTGGTTTGAGGATAACCAGCTAGGAGATAAGGAGATTTAAGATCAATGTAACATGATATATTTAAATGAGATAAACTTCCTGTGACCATCAGGGCAGTTTCCTCATGGTTTCTCCTCTTCCTTTCTGTGAGCCTTGCCTCTTGATTGTTAACTCTGGACACTGTGACTCCTTAGCAATTATCTTCAGTGAATATTTTCAGGGATTAAGGCAGAATTTTTGAATGTATTATGATTAAAAATTAAATGAAAAAAATTCTTGATATGTATAGATTATTTTTCAGAATGCACTAGATCACATCCTAGGACGTGATCTATCCTAAAGATACACAAACAATCTAGTACAAACAGAAGTCAAGACCTATGTATACAGCCAAGCCATATTAACAAGATAAAAGACTAACATGGAAGCTCTGTAAAAGAGCTGTCTGATCCTGGTAGATAGCCATCACAGTGTGATGCTGAGACCAAATGGATTAGTCTTCGAATATATACAGATAGGGAAATACTGATTAGGAGGAAATATTATTTCTCTGTCTGATACTGGTGAGGCCTGTAATGGAAAAGTACAATTGAAAAGGCTTTTGCTTGAGAGATGCAGGGATGCTTGGAAGGCTTATTATTCTGTTCAGTTTACTGATGAAGGAGAAAGGAGACAACTACATATAAGGACCAATGTGGAGAGCACAATGCTGTGGTATCTTCAATGTGCAAACAAAACTTTAACAAAGGCTCAGTGGTTAGATATGAATGCCTGATACATTCAAGCTAAAAATAGGACTCACAGTTTTAACAGCAGGAGATCTTGCAACGATTTAATCAAGGTTGTGAAGAATTCTATCAATGATAATTTGAAAATCAAAAGTAGATGTTTTTCTTAGAACTCCAGTTCAAAGAAGAGTAAGTTCACAGATGCTTAACTTGCTAGATAATAATAGCACTGAGGTTTCTCTTGGCCTTGTAAGTGTCTGACTTCATTAGATGGCACATTAGTTCTTGGGTGTCTGTGGAGGGGTGCAGTTTGCAGCTGTTTGGTTGCAATGCTTACATCTCTTTGATGCACTTGCACAAACAGGGATTAGCTTTTATTTCCCACTCAAAGAAGCAAGTCCTGCTGATTGAGCTGCACAGCACTCTTTACCTTCCCATCATCAGATCGCTTCTGCATTTCAGAGCACTATGAGAGGCCAGTGAGGTGACCACGAGGGACACCTTCCACCTGCCATGACATTTGTAAATGTTGATCCATCCAGCTGCAGCTTCTGCAGAAAATGTTCTTCAGCTCATTTACAACCACTCTGATACATGCAGCAGCTTTGCTGTCTCAGGCTGGCCTTCAGGATGTTCAGCTGGGTAGATTAATATCCATATTCTCTTTGAGTAATCTATGGATATTTCAGTTATTTTCCTCTTTACTTCTTTCATGCCTAGTCAGACTTCATTTGCACATACAGAGCACATGAAATAGAAGTATTGCAGCAAGACACTTATTTTTCAGACTGCCTGAAAAGTACCTGCCTCAGAACACAGAGAAATCCTTATGAATTTCATGTTACAAAAAGATGCTCTTAAATCAAGATGAATAGTTTCAGATAAAAAGCTTAATAAAAGCTCCCTCTTGCCTTGGCTCCCACATAATGAGCTGGGGTCATTCTAAAGCAGAGAACAGAAATTCTGGGACTAAAACAGAGCAGAGTGTGAAGTGTTTTTAATATCCCAGCAGATGTAATAATTTTCTGTTTATTTTTATTATTAAACATTGAGGTAACTAGGAGGGAAAATCAATATACTACACTGTCCTCTAAACAGTGCACCATCTTCAAAACAGTGCTTATATGTACCTATAATTAAGGATTCACAGTCCATGTTTTATTGTGCTGGATATGTGTGAAAAGGAAGATAAAGACCTGGTGGAGGGAGATGTATCTTATTGAAAATGGCCCTACTGCCATAGGCCTCACACTGTTGAATGATTGCCATCAGAATTAGAATAGGTGTATTTTGAATTCCAGTTTGTGTACTGGGAGACCTCTCTGTCCATTCTGGATCTAATGTGTTGCTTTATTTCTTTGTTTCCTCTACTAAGATTTTGATGGCTACTAGGAGAACTATTATGGGTAATAATGCACTTAGACTTCTAAGGGCAATAATGCATATGAACTACTGTTTGTTTTCCTCAGTGATACCATTGAACATTTCCTGTTTGGTGTAGGTGTAATTTGTTTTGGGTCATTACTAAGATATTTGGAATTACAGCAAAATAAGTCTTCTTTGTACTTGCAAATAAAATATTTCCATTATAATCGTAAAATTTCAATGCCTTTGTTGACTAACTAACTCTTTGCATATGACTGTGTACTTTATTGCTCATCCCTTGTAAGAGTGCAGTTGCAAGTTTCCTGGCCTTTGATCGGCCTTTCTCACTTTTTGCTTTCTTTCCTTCTTTCAGAGGAGCATTATAAGCTTATTTAGGCTAACACGGAGATCACATGTCCAGTAAATGTGCACAGCAAATGAAAGGAAATGTGTCTCAATCATACAGACACACTTCAAATATCACTGGAGTTCCACAGTGAAGAACATTGCAGTCAAAGAAAGGGCTGCTATTGATTTCATTGATTTTGAGCCCTGGCTTCTGAAGCCAGCAGGCTGAGTAGAACCATGCCCCAGTTCATTACTGGCTTCTCTCACTGCTTGCACTTTGGGCAAACTCTGCAGTTCAGAGAAACTGACACTTTTAAAGAGAATCCTCCTTTTTTCACTTGACAAAGACAATAGCTAGTTGTTTCTGTCAAATTTTCCTCTGTGTTGTTACTGTGCACTGGCCCAACAGTATTTGCAAAGATTTGGAAAGCAGTGAACTACGTGCTTCACCTTTTGCCACGTTAACAAAGAGAGCTGCAGCAGCTGGTGAGCCCCCTGTGCATGCCCAGCCTTGTCAGCTCTCCCTCGGGAGCCCTGGGCCAGGGGGAGGAAGGGCTGTGCTGCTGCAGCCAGCCCCAGAGCCCTGCACCTGCACCGTGGGCAGGGGATGCAGAGCAGACACGACCTGATCCGCTCACTTCGCATTAACTTTGGAAGAGGCACCTGAGCAGAACCAACTGCTGTTCAGCAGCAGCCACGTAGCCACTTTCACTTGTGGGCAACCAGAGTAGATCTCAGTCATCTCTGCTCTTGACTGGTCAAACCTGCCAGCCTTTTAGGCAGCTGTTGTTTGCTCTCCACCCATGACAAATGTGCCAGTCAGAGAGGGGTGTTCCCATTTTTGTCAGTCTGTAGAGGGAAATGATTTCCCTCATACACCAGCATGAGACATATGGCTCACACACACCAAGACAGCATTTTCTGTGCTACAGTGAAAGATTAAATTTCTTTCCTTCTTCAGGCTGTTTCTCCAGGTGTTGGAAAATCCGCAAGTTTGGTGAGTTTGCCCTCAAATGTGATACATTTTGTGGGGCACAGGGAGGGGTCTGTGCCTCACGTTGGACCTCCTTGAAGCAAGGGAGGAGGAAGCACTTAACTCCCCTGGTTCCTTCTGCGTCACAGGCTTCCTTAAACTCATAGTGACTGACCTTCCCTCTCCATCCTTGTGTCAAGGATGTGGGGATCGACCCGGGCCCTGTTCGCATCCCAGATGGTCTCAACACACACGCCAGCTGATGCCTGGCACCCTCTCTCCTCTTGAGGAAAAGACATCTGTGATCCTTCTCACAAGCCCTGTTTGCTACTCCATACTCTACAGAGAGCCATCCTACTCCCTGCTTCCTGTGCAGGGAAGCCAGAAGGAAAACAGAGGCATCACACTAACTTTGCATATTTTCTTTCTTTTAAAACATCTTTCCAAATTACCTTTTTGTGGAAGCTCTGCAACTGTAATCCAACAATGACAACAAAACCTTTTCAAAACAACACCACTCGCAGTACAAGTGTGAAGTGATCATCGGATAATGGAGCCTTGGAAGACTAAGGCTCAATTCAGACTTGAGAGCTTTACATTTATGTTTGAGAAAAACTCAGTTAGAGGATTGTAGTCTAATGTCTCTTTAAAAAAAAGAAAAAAAGATGTGAAATTTACTTAAATTATTTTTTATTTGTATGCATGAGCTGAACTACAATTGAATAGTATTGCTAATATAATTACAACGGCCTGTCTCCAGAGGAGAAGATTTTATGCAATATACTCTCTGCTCTATATATTCTGAGCACAGTACCAAAAAGTAAATGAGCAAATTTATTATTTCATCCAATGGGAGTTTTGACAGATTTATTCCTACTCTAAATTTCTTCCAGAGGAACAGAAAGGTGGATAGGTCTTCCAATTATACCTGCAAGTAGTTAGGTTTGAAAAGAGAAAGAAAACATAGGATAGAGGAGAGATTTCTCAATTCACAGGCTGGTACAAAAGAACTTTTAAAACTAGAAATAAGATGACTTCACAGATATGTAAAACATGCAATCACACTTAAACTGCAATAAGGAAAGAACTAAATACCACAGATCTGGAATCTGTCCTCTAGTTGCAGTAGAAAAGAGGAGAAATTTCTGTTGTCATGAAGCTGGCCTAGGTTCAGCTGCTGACCTCTTTTCATTCCCTCATTATTAGGCTACTAAATACCCGGAAGTTATAACTATACTGAAATGAAGTATTGAATCAAAATTATTTCTCAAAAGTACTTTTTCAGAAGTACGTTTTAGAGTTGAGGAGGATATTTGGTAATTTTACTGAAATTTTCTCTTTCCTTAGGTATTCAGCTTTTTAGAAAGGCCAGTAATAAAGCACAGAGGTGATGCAATGTTACAGTGCTGGTGCTCATTCACAGTAATTGGAGATTTCTGAAAGAGAGATAATGTGTCCAAACCTACAGACTCAGTAATATGCCTGAAATTTCAGCTAAGACAAGAGAGGATCTTAAGAGAACTAACTGGAGTGTGCATGAATTCATGCCCAAGTGATTCCAATAATTTTATTAGCTCCTGCTTGAATCTTATCCCAAGTGTTCAGAAAGAGATTTTAAGTGCAGTATGAACATATTTTAAAAATTTACAATGTTGATACACAGAAATAGAAGAGAAAAGTGAAATTACTTTCTTGAGTACAAGGTAAAGTAGTTTTTCTGGCTGGAGTAAGAAGAGTATACATTTTGAAAATGAATCAAAGAAAATTAGATAGACAGATTGAATATCCAGAAATGTTAAAAATCTGTAATTGTTAATATAATCAGACTAGAAAATTATAATGAATTTGGAAATAGACTGAAGCAAGCTTGGGCTGCGGGTCATAGGTACACATACCAATTTCTTCTGTATCTTAACACCCCAAAATACCAAATTTCATTTAGATTAACTGATATTTGTTCAGTGATTTTACCAAGAGACAAAAGATGTAAGAGCAAGGAGATTCTTGTATTATTCAGCTTACTTACAGGTGAGGTCTGAGCAGCTAATTTATAATTTCACAGCCAATAGTGTTGGCTTAAAGTTTCATCCAAGTAACACTTTCTTCAAGAGGCACTGGCAAGATAACAGTTGCAGAGTCCATACTCTGCTTTGTCCAATACCTTTGTAACATTCATCTAGGTTCCAGCAGTGACCTCCAGTGAGACTGTATGAAGTGAGACTGCACTGAAATGAAAAGGGGAAACCCATAAGTCACCCAATACCTCCAAATTATTTATCTCCTTGCTAATTTCAAGGTCACAGTTACCATCTGCTATAGAAGCAGAAAAGTTTGACAGTTAACATAAGCAGGCTTTTTCAAGTATTTTAACTTCAGAAATGGGATTTCAACTAAAATTGAAATTTAGGGCTATTCAAAATGTGATTTGGCATTATGATGAGAGAGAGACTCTAAAAAACCACCAATTTTTGGTTGGTTATTCAAAAATATCCTTCAAGAACAAGACTAGTACAGGAATTAAGAACCAGAAAAGATGAAAATTAAACCAGACTCCCTCATATGCCCAACAAGCTGAGAATAATTGCACTGGATGAAGATGTTCTGACTCAAGAGCAACCATTCTGCGTTTTTGTTTGTTTTGCTGGTTTCTTTATAAAAGGAGAAGCACTAAGAATAGCTGGGCACAGAGAAGAAAATAAGAAAAACTTTGGCTTTCACAGCATCTCTGCTTTCCTCTGTGGGGCTCCTTCTGCCCTGGCTTTATCAGGAGAATGGTTTTTCCACACACACAATATTTTCGTTCAGCTGATGAGAGCTCTGGTGCACTGGGAGCAGAGAGCAGTGCCCCAGGATGGGACAGAACTGCAGTCCTCCCCTGGCACTGCTCCCCTCAGGGAGCACTGGGCACTGAGTGAAGGCAGTTCTGCTCTCTGCTCCCCTCAGGGAGCACTGGGCACTGAGATAAGGCAGTTCTGCTCTCTGCTCCCCTCAGGGAGCACTGGGCACTGAGTGAAGGCAGTTCTGCTCTCTGCTCCCCTCAGGCCTTTCCTGGGCACTGAGTGAAGGCAGTTCTGCTCTCTGCTCCCCTCAGGCCTTTCCTGGGCACTGAGTGAAGGCAGTTCTGCTCTCTGCTCCCCTCAGGCCTTTCCTGGGCACTGAGTGAAGGCAGTTCTGCTCTCTGCTCCCCTCAGGCCTTTCCTGGGCACTGAGTGAAGGCAGTTCTGCTCTCTGCTCCCCTCAGGCCTTCCCTGGGCACTGAGTTTCCTTGCCCAGGGACCACTCTGGTCCCTGCCCAGCAGAGCTGCCACACCTCCACGTGCAGGGAGAGCAGCTCCTCCCCAGACACAGCTGCACTCTGAATAGCAGATTCTCCAAAGTTATGTGCTACTGTTGTTTGCCTTCTTTATCATCCTTATAGGTCTTGTCTCCACTTTACATCTGTAGGAATATTCTGTGATATGATGAGGGATTAGAGGAACTTTCATCAAGGGGTCCTCAGAGCAGAGGTCATCATTGATCTCACTTTGATCAGTTTACTGAAGGGAGATGCTGACCCTACATAAATATTTAATGGTTCTGAAGAACAGCCAAAAGCACTTCTGTAAATGTTTTATGGTTTAATGGAATTTTCTGAGACCACTCTATTTCCTTGGCTAATTCCATTACCAAAGCTTCTGTTCCCCTGTATTTGTACTCCAAAACTAATTCAATATAGCCAACACTTGCTCACTAGGTTTTCTTAAAACACTAAATGTTAAAATTACGTAGATTAATGAATAAACAGCTTCATTTCATAGCTAAATAAGGAAAACAAAGGTTTATAAATGCACATACATGGCTGGGCTGATTTTAAGTTTCCTGTGTGTACATTTCCATGACAATGAGGCTATATGAATATTCAAAATGAAAAAGTTAGCGATGATGAAAGTGGGCAAAATATCAGTACCATCTGCTCACTTCTAATACCCGAAAAAATGACAACCTAAAATTAACCAAAGAAAATGAGCTGCTGAATAACCTTTCTCCCCCTCCCAAATCTTAGAGGCCTGTATATTTCAGCACAGAATTTGATCTTTACTTCTTCATTGTTCCCTCTGAAATATTTATATTTCAAAATAACTTAACTTTAACTGAAACTCTTTTACTAGCACAATTAAAATGACTGGAACTTAATAAAAACACAGTAAAATTCTGCTGCTATTACTAGTCTCCGGTACTGAGACTGCTGTAACTGAGGAGACTAAAAAACCACACTGCCAACAATTTATTAAGAATGTTAGCCTGAATTTTGCATATCCACTTCCACTTTTTCCAGTCTAAGATTAGCTACTCTGCACTGGAAAAAAACCCCATAAATGTCAGCAGAGAAGTAAAATCAATGCATTTATATTATTTTAAAAATAATTGTTTTCAAGTTCAGGCATTAAACCAAAAATTAGTTCTAAATCTGAAAGTAGAAATTTCAATTTTTTTATCTTTATTGAATCATGGATGTTAATTCCTTATTTCCCATCACCAAAAGAAAAAAAAACACAACCAAGGAAGCCCCTAGTTTTTAAGATCTGTTCTACAGGAGGTCTATGTAGATCTGGGTGAAGTTTAGTTTCCTTGTGTATCTTATACATTTTGTGTTATCTGAAACCCTGCTACAAAGAGCTGGTTGGCACAAGCAGATAATGCACTGAGAGTACTTGTGCTCAGAAAGGAAAATGTTACAGTGGCTTGGTTGGATTACACATGGAGGATGCTGACACCAGGAGTCAATAAACTTCTGCCACCAGCTCCTCTGATGCAGTTGAATTTATAAGCTGTGGATATGGTTTGCATTTTAATATCCCACCAAAACTGGCTAATAATACTGAAAGAAAAATTAACCCCTTCAGTTTATCAGCAATATTTCAGCAATTGGTATTTTGTTTTGGTGCTGGCAGGGAGTGTTGTGTCATCCTGTACACACAGAGTGGAAAAACATCCCCAATTCTGAAACAGCTCACTACCACCCCACCCACACTCAGCAAGGTGGCTTACAAGTGGCAAAATCTATGAGACACCTATCACTCAGACTCTCAGTACTCAAGACAGGATTTTTCTGGGAAAGGCAAGTCAGGAGTGTCCAGGCAATTTTTGTGTCTTTTCACATCACTGAAAAATTAATATGATGTCAAAGAGCTTAATTCCAATTTGCTGCTGCTTAGACTAACAGGACAGAGGGGGACAAGGCTGAGCCTCAGAAATTAAAAACATGGGAAATGGATGTAAGGCATGGAACAAATGTCAAATCAATCAAAAGAAAATGGCCAGGGTGGAAAAGAAGATCGTGCAAAAAGCAACAGAGTTAATCTATGACCAAAACCCAGAAATCCCTCTCATTTTTGCAGACACACTTACGTGAATTTATATAGCATGATCCTGAAAACATGCAGCTATATGTGAATTTATCTATATAGATTATCTCCATGATGGCAATGGAATTATTCAGATGAGGAATATATGCCTGGGTGTACAGTCTGAGCCAGCATGCAGTGAATGTGTTTCCTGTTACTGGCTGAGCTGGGCACTGCAACCCTCAGCAGGACCCTGGAGAGGAAGCTTCCATCAGGAGCCTTATTCCCTTTTTCAGTATATAAATCTACGTTAATGCTACTGATGTTAATCAAGTAGTACTGCTCTTGCTGTTACATTTATAAAGAACATCAGATAGTTATACCTAGAAAATATTTTTATTTGAGAATTGTTAATAAATTTAATATAGAAAGATTTTGAAGCCTCAGTGAAAATGAAAAGTTAATACCATTAAATGGCTGAGAGTGATTACTTTTGCAAATAATGTGGATTATGCTAGTTCTCAGTATAGAAATAAAGTGAATAAAACCGTGGTTATAATTTAATCTTGGCAATATAAATAGGATAGACAGATGCTTGATATTGTACAGTAATTATAGATGGCTGAACTGAGAATAAACCGAACTGCAGATAATGGTTTCTGATTTTGAAGGCTGTTGTTAAATCTATGGTCAGAGTTTTGTCTTATTGCCAAGGACATGAGTTAAATATTTAGTATAAAGTACAGTGGTAATTTATGAACTTGACTTTTAAACATAATATGCAAGCATGCTGGTAAGTCACGGGTCAAACAACATGACATTTACCAAACTGAAAGAGATAGGGGTGGGGACGTAATGAGATTATAAATTTATCTGAAAATCAGAATTGTGTAGCGTAAATAAAAGGAAGAAACAACCACAGAATCTTTGCCAGCATTCTGTGCTGCAAAAGGACAAAAGGGAAGGAGAAAACCTTTGACGCATTCCTGAAACTCAAAGCTGTCTAGCATGGTAACTTTGTAAAGCTGTAGGCTCTGCAATTGATATGCCATACCTCTCTTAGCAGATGTAAGAAAAAAAGGAAATGTAGTACTATGGAAAAGTGAGAGGGAAGATACAGAGTGGCATTGATGTGATCAGTTTTAAGAGCATTTCACTTGAGAGAACACCTGAGGCAACAGAAGCAGAAGGGGCAATAAATAATTCAGCAACAAAATTACATTTCAAAACAATGAGCTTGTCTTTCAGTTTTCCTTTTCAATGAAAACAGCTTTCAAAGAACTTTCTGCAGAAATAGCTGCAGATACTTCTGCGGGAAAACACTCTCATCCTCATCAGCAGAAAAGACATTGGTGAAACCATGCAATCCTTATGCAGAAAGCTGCCCAGTGAAAGGACAGCAGCCTAGAATGAATATTGCTTCATGGGGAATTGATGTGTCAGACACAACCCAGTGCTCTCAGGCCAGACCTCAGCTGGCAGCAATTGTCATAAGTTGTCTGACTTCAGTGGAGCTCTGAGCTGTTGCACTGGGGAGTAGTTACCCCTGGAGGATTGAGAAAAGTTTTGTTAAAGTGAAGTTAATGAAAATGTAAGTTCAGCACACTGCAAACTGACACGTAGAAGAGGGGAAGCATGTTTATCAGCTTGACTTGGCTGCACTGGGAGTGAAAAGCACAGCGTTTTCAATCACTGCAGAGTGTGTGCAGCAGATAAATCTGTACTGTGTGGAGAACCGGAGAAAGCGTGTGGAGGATTTTAAATAAGATAAACCCCCCTCAATTTAAAAGACAAAAATAATTTAAGTTAAAAACTGAGTTGGCGGATCCTTATCAGGGTTTACACTGATTTAAACAGGACTTAGGATATCAAGGATGAACAGCTCAGCCCAAATTTTGATTTATGGCATGTGAGTTACCCACAGGAAGGTGCATCTGCCCTTAACCAGGACTAAGCAGTAAGCAGTGCAGGTGACATAAAAAAATGGGGTAAACCCACTCCTCTTTACCCTTCAGCACAGCTTGCAGTCAGCAGGGTCACACATAATTTAGCTGGTAATTGTCTTTGGCCCCATGCTTTAGTCATAATGTCACAGCATCGGGGTTTTGCTGGTTGTGAAGGCCAGTGCTGGAAATGTTTGACCTCGCTTGGCCACTGCTGCTCACCACAGTCCTTTTCTGCTCCCCTTTGCTGGGCTGATGCAACTATTTGTGGGGACAACCTCTACGCAAGACTGTTTTAGCTTTTGGGGAACAAGCTATAACCTAGGTCTCCAACAGAGACTGTGAAAAAAATCCCCAAATCCTGCAAGATTTTCTTTTTAATCCTAATTTTCAAGTCCTACAGCCCTACAAACAGATGTATCACCACACCTGATGGGACAGTAACCTAGAGAAGGTGGAAAAGCAAGAAGCAGAATGGAAAAGGGGCCAGGACAGCATGAGAATTATTTAGTGTGGCTTTGCTGCCCGGGAAAGCACAGCAAAGACCTGTTGCAGCTTTGGTGCTCAGCCTATGTACTTCTGTATCAAATGTGAATTTACCAGGCTTTGGAAGGCAAAGATCTCACTGAGGCTGCAGACAGCTAGAGAGAAAAATAAGGGAAAAGAAAACAGAGATAATTGGAGAAAAGCACCAAATTCCTGTTTATAAAGTTACGACATGTTGAAGGTTTTCTGCTTTTTCTGTTCACAGTCTGCTAGGAAAGAGGCAGCTCTAGATTTGCAGATGTCTTAAAATTGAAATATGCTTTCAAATGAGTATCATATATATTTCAGGCATGCATTCCAGCTCATACCTAGTTTGATGCTTTCTTATATTTCATTTGAACAAAGGTTCTAAAGATCTTCTGAATGCTTACCTGTGTAATATTAAAGAAAGCAGAGGGGGGGGTAAAAAAAAGGCTAGCTTTTCAAGAAACAAATTCACTTAACTTGTTCCTGATAGAGTCCCCAGTGAGGCAATGCTGAGGAGGTTTCCTAAGGTTTCTCATATCTTTAAGGAACACAGCATTCTGGCTTAAAGTGGAAGGCAATCTCCTTCCAAAATTCTCATTTCTGGGAGCGTCTATAGATTTTTTTGCCACATAATCCTATGAAACCATAATGGGCTTCTGTCATCAATTTGTTTCTATCCATTAGCAGATTCTTCTCACCCTTATACAGGGATTTATTATCATGTACAAGGTGAACTGTACTTAAAAGAGCAGATTACAGATAAGAGTACAAGGAAAAAGGGGGTGAAAGGGGATGAAACATTCAAACCCTTGTAGAATTCCTACTGATGTCAATAGGAGTCTAGTGGAGTGTGAGCTATGCCCTTATTTATCTGACATTTCTCTGAGCTGCAAAATTGCCTGTAGTTACAGGTATTCACTAAAATTCTGCCTATTAAGAACAAGGACTGAATGAAGGATTATGCAGTTATATTTCCAAAAGTAGGTAACTACTATTTTATGTATATCATCATTGTGGAAAATAAGATGAATTATTGATAGTTGATGAGGTTTGACTACAATGATTTGCTCTTGAGGATAGGTACACACGCAGTTGCTAGAACAACAGAGCTCTTCTACATTAAGTACTCTAGACTTCTAAAAATAAGCTCCAGCACATTACAATTAATATCTGAGGGCTCACTTTATTCTGTTTAGTGGAATCAAGTCAGTATTGCCCATGAGTTGAACAGGAGTTACATGTGACTTATTGTTAAACAACCAAATTCCACTGAAGCGGGTCTTTGGATGTGACACAGGAATTATTCCTTTGGATAACTAAAAGCCTCCTTTTTCTAAAGGCAAGCTAACACAGCTATGGAGCCTGGAAGGTCAGCTGCCCTGCTAGAGCACGTGGTGAGTATCTGCCAGGACAGCAAGGCCAGCTGCTTGCCTCACACAGATCACTGAGGCCTCCTGCACGGAGCCAGGCTGTGCCCCGGGGCAGGGCTGCTCCGTGGTGCCCAGGACCCGAGGACACGAGCAGCCCAAATGTCACTGCAGCACACTCATTCAGGCTCAGGCTGTGAGCTGCTTCCAGCTCCTGGAAATTCTGTTTGTGTCTGGAAGGAGATGGTATCCTCACCTTCCTGCGAGGACTGTGCTCCCACCCCATCTCTCGGTGCTGTCCAGTGCTGAAGGGAAGGCACTCGATGGCACTGAATCCTTATGTGGAAGCTAGTGCTGGGTTCCATCGAGGCCACTTCCAGCTTCAGTGAGTGCCTGTAAGATATGCAAAATGGGCAAGAAATTAAATCCTAATATTCTCCATGTATTGGTAAGGCTGTTCTTTGTAAGTTGAACCCCAGAGTTGCTCCCACTCTCATTGCAATCTATCTCAAACACTATTACTTGTTTCCAAGTTAAGCATCTTTCTACATCTAATCAAGGCAGGGAGAGGAGACTCTCCAGACAGCAATCCCTTCCTTAGGTAGCTAACTGGGAGTGAGAGACAAACATCTCCCATAGAGACCTTTCTCCATGCACTTTCAAAATCACTGCAACACACAAAGAGGTGAGCAGGACAGTTAAAGAAATAATACTTTTGACATAGTTCAGTGTATTGGATTGTTGTTATTGTTATTTAACATTTTTTCCTAAGTCATGATTCCAATCCATAAGGAAGGCACTGCCCTCTTGGCTAGGTATGATACAAACACATAATAAATTAGCATCCATAAAGCTTTCCTTGTCTGAGAATACAAATCATCTAGGAATGCACAGTATGAATGCCCAACATAAAAATGGCAGCAGCCAAAGACCTGAGTAAAAGTTTGGGTAAAATAAGAGGAATGGAATGATTCTTAGCTGGTCCAGGGTAGGGATTAGCATAGCACTTGTTATAAAGTGGTATGGCTCTGTACAAATCAGGAAAATGGGGGCTGGGTTCTCTAAGAAATAGAAGTAAGTCAAAAAGTTTCCATCCATTAAAAAAAAATCAAAAACCTGTAGTTTCTGAAAAAAAAAATAAATAAATCCACAGGTGAATTGAGTTCCATAACCTCTTCCAGCTGTATTCAAGAATCAGCAGTTCTTGAAGCTTGCTTTTCCTAAATGAGTCTATTCCTTGATTGTCTGTTTTTAAAGGAACAGGAATGAAGACCATAGTATCACAGGATCTCTCTCTGTCTCTCTGTCCTTAAAGACTATCAAAACTTGAGTGGACAAAGCCCTAAACAACCTGATCTGAATTTGAAATTTACCATGCTTTGAATAGAGTTTGGAATAAATAATCTCCAGAGGTCTCTTCCAGCATTGTCTTCCTGGTTTCTAT
Source organism: Cettia cetti (assembly GCA_013401135.1). Taxonomy (NCBI): domain Eukaryota; kingdom Metazoa; phylum Chordata; class Aves; order Passeriformes; family Sylviidae; genus Cettia; species Cettia cetti. The sequence goes on from VZUI01008861.1 coordinate 185,625, forward strand.
GGTCTATGAAGACATTTTTCAATTAACTTCATAATTCTGCAAAGTAAGGGCCTTAATCAAACCCACAGGATAGGATACCAACACAACCCTCCCACCCCCCAAATAAATACCCTTATGTCAGGAAATTAGGCAAGTACCTTTCAGCTACAGAAGCTACAGTTCAAGATAGGGATTGAAACCAATTGTCCAGATGAGAAAATGAACCTCTACTACCCTTTCCAAAGGGGGTATGTCACCGAAACAATAAACTTTGGTATCAGCATAAAACAGGGAAAGAAAACTCAGAGCTGGGAAAATTTTGCTGCTACTGCACAAAGTACTGTGGAATCATGTAAAACAAGTCCTTGGCATTCATGGCTGGTTTTCAACACCAAGCTAAAACCAATAATTTGCTTGATACATCTATTCCAAAAACCTGAAGAGACAATTTGTGGTTTTAGTAAAGGTTAAATAATTGCTTCCCGAGCCTTAGCCACACTTTATACTAAGCACAGCATAACACTGCAGTTTTCAGTGCAGCAGCATTATGTTAAACTAGTGACTGACACACCTTAAAGGTTGACACAGGCTGGGAGTTACACTGAGGTCGGTCAGACAGCAAGCAGAGGTGCTTTTCCAGCTCAGGGTACAGCAAAATATCTTCCAGCTACGGTTTTAAAAGGTTAATCAACCTGACCTCTGTGAAGTTTCTGCCAGGTGTCTCTCTGCAGCCTCCTGAATCACACAGGGCATGTGCAGTGTCTGTTGTGCACTCAGCCTGGCACCATCTCAGGCTGACAGGGCAGCGGCTGAGCACTGCCCAGCGGCTCCGTGCTAGGGACGTGAAGAGATGAGGCTATAGAAAAGTTACTGCTAAATTTAGTTTAAACAATTTCACTTCATTCTAAATGTCAGCCTGAAATTTTCCGGAGTTTTAATCTGCCAAGTGTATGCAGGCTGGTGATTTCAGCTGAATGATTCCCAAGCTTTATTGTTCCAATCTTATTTTAAAGCATGTACCTTGTTGGTACAGGCCAAGAACACCCACATGGATGGAGGTGGGTGGGTGCTTCTCTTTTGCTAGCTGAAAACTGACAAATAGGTTTTATTTCCTTTGATGCTCTACTTGTATTATTGTAAATCCCACTCAGCTTTGGAAAAGAAAAAGAGACATAGTGCAATTATACTTTCTTCTAAAGGAGTAGGGGATTTGCTGGGGAATTTTGTACAACTGTGGGAGGCAAAATATTTCAAATATTCTCCATGAAGCTGATGGAGTGTTATACTGGAAAGGTAGCAATAAAAATGCTCTGAAGAAGGGAGGAGGAAATTAAAGCAGCTGAAACATCACCTGACAAACCTGAAATGATTCTGCAAACAAATGCTGACCCTTGAGAACACAGATCTTTTGGGAGTGAAATCCAAAGCTCTATGGCATTTTACAGGGGGCTGCAGTACCCATACCTGGGTCTTGACTGAGAGAACTTCTTGCTTTCTCCATACAACAAGAGAATTATTTATTTTATATATCATTCTTGGCAAGTTCAGGAAGAAAGAAATCCCAATTCCTGTGGAGAGGAAATTTCTTTCCACTTGCCCTGTTTTCTTCTAGGTGGCAGGGTAACTTTAAATAGAAGCTCCAAGTACCCTGGGAGGGTGATCCTGCTGGGGATCTGTAAATCTGTGTGGTGACATCCCATGGCTATGTTTCTTTCTCAGCATCACTGCCTGCTTTTTAAGACTCTATTGTTCCCTGGGGGCCTCACTTCTGGTTGGAAGGTACAGATACTTTAGGGAACAATTGTTCCCCTTCTGAACTTTGCTGTGTATATATTTTTAAAAACATAAATTAAGCTTGAAGCTGAATTCTTTTCCTTATGTCACTGTAGAGATTTTACAGAATCAAAGCACAAGGTTTGAAAGCAAAAGAAAAAAAAAAAAAAAAAAAAAAAAAGG
>VZUI01008866.1:0-14619 GCA_013401135.1 Cettia cetti
AAAACCAAAACCAAAACCAAAACCAAAACCAAAACCAAAACCAAAACCAAAACAAAAACAAAAACAAAAACAAAAACGAAGAGGGAGAAGAGGGGCATGTTCTGAACTCATGAGTTTAAATTTTGTATTTTAAGAGGAAAAAAATTCTTGTTTTTCCTGTTATACCTGTAAAATCATATTACATCTTTGTTTTGAAACGTAGTAATTGCTTGCAGCTGTTATGTGTTTGTTCCACATATTTCTATAAAAGATTTTATTTCTATATTTCAAATTTGTATTTAAAAAGAAGTAAGTGGAGGATTTTTTTGGATGTTATTTTGTGGCAGGTACCTCCTGGGGACAATAGCTATTCATCTGCTCTCAACAGGCCCCCAAAAGGCAGCTCAAAGCTCAAGGAGTTACATCCTCCAGCTCTTTGCTGTGGAAGACAACATGGAATGCTGGTGTTGGAACAAAACCTCAATATCCTAAGGGAAAAAACCCCACCCTTCTCTATGTTCCCTGTTGCTGTGTGCAAAGCCCTCTTTTGTCCTCAGCCTTCCCAAGCCCCCAAACAGTCTGCTTTCTCCATCTTCACCTGGAAGGTCAGGCAGTAAAACACAGGATTCACCTGTTGCATTTAGGTTAGAAAACTGACTTTAAATGGAGCCTCATAATTTGTAACTCAGTGTTTATGAGTGCCTGTTCTGAGAGGCTGAAGAGAAGCAACACATTTTCTTTCCTCAGTTGACTGAATTGGGTGTCACTAATTTCCATCTCCTGAAGGCAGGCAAGAACGAAATGACTGATATACACAGAAGCACCCCCCGCCCCGGAGTAAGTGCCAAAATAACTCGTCTGAGGAGCTTCCCTTCACTGGAATGCCACCTAATGCTAACCATGATGCCAGAGTTAATTGCAGCAGTCAGCTGCGGCATTTCATCTACAAGTCCTGCTCAGTTTAATTAACCTTTGGGGAATTAGCATTTTGTTGACTTACAGTACCTGCTTTGAATTTCTGCCAGTGTTAGAGAAACACTGTAACTTGTTTCACTCAGAGAAGAGTGCTGCCCAAAGGCACTGCCTTTAAAGGATGGTCCCAGGGCAGCAGCAGGCTGATCCTGAGTCAGAAGAGTCTGGAAAGAAAGAGTCCAATACATCTCCTGCCACCTGACTCAAGCTCCACTGTTCTGGAATTATTCATTCACTCCCTCCATGAGGTCAGATGTGAATTTTACTCCTCCCAGAATCTCCTGAGCATTTTTCATACTTGTTCATCACTTTGAGTTTACAGTAATTTCCAAGCACCTCCTTCCAGCTGGCAGTGCTCTGCCTCTATCTACCAAATAACTGCCTTTGTTCTGCCTTTGAAAAATCACCAGGTGACCACCTGCAGGTGGCAAAAATTGATGCCCATCCCAGGAGAGTGGAACTCAGTGGACACATCCATATGCGCTCTGTCCTGTGCAGTGAGCTGTTGGTAGCTCCAAGGAAGTATTGTCTGGCCAGGAACGAGAGTTGAGTTTGGCTAAGCAATGTATGTCTTGGGGCTTGCAGCTATCTAAGAGCCAGCCTGGCCTTGGAAAAGGTGTTGCTCAGGTTCCTTAAATCAGGCTGGCAGGATTATGTCCACCAAAGAAGGTGTTTCCAGCCTCTCTGAAGACAGCTGTACTCCCACCTTCTACCATGCCTCACCTTTTTGACCTACAGTTGTTCCGTGACTTTTTCCTGCATTGTTTATCTTTAGGCAACATCTGAGGAACCACACTGCAAGGGGCATGAGATGAAGTTATTTCAGGCTGCCAAAGGGAATGACATCTGTGAGAGCTGTGGCAAGTCAGTCTGGTGCTTGGGCTGGAAGGAAATGATGCAGCTCTGGGATACAGGGAAGGGAGGATGTGTCAATGCTGACTCACCAACCCTGGGACTGTTTAACAGACCTATGGATGTGGTACTTACGGACACAGTTTAGTGGTTGACTTGGCAGTGTTGGGTTAATGGTTGGACTTCATGATCTTAGAAGTCTTCTCCAAATTAAATGATTCTACATTTCAGTGATGTGGAACTGTTTGGTCGCAGGCTGAGGATACAGGACACAAGAGGTCTTTGAATGCTGCTGAGTGGTGTCCACACTGGCATGACTGACTGATCCCATATCTTGCTGCCACTTATTATTTGTCCTGTTTTTACCTGATTCAGCCACCACAACCTCATCTGAGATGAGATAGCAGCTGGCCAATGTGTTTGTCCCAGAAGATGGGGGAGCCCAGCCCAGCCTTGCCAGCTGGTGCACGGTTCCAGCAAAGATGGTGGGCCTGGCCTCCCAGGACTGACCTAACCAGCCTTGTACCACGGACTGACCTCCTACTGTTCTCCATGTCAAATGGATCCCAAGTTTCTCACCTGGAGATTAAACACTGCCTGTCTGAAAGTCTCCTTCTTCCAACAAGGGAGGACACCTTTAGGGCAGCAGAATGCAATGCACTTTCAGCAACTCCCTCTGCAGCAGGCTGGCCCTGGCCTCCCACCATCCACCCTGTGCTTGGCTTTCTCCCCTGTCTTTGAAGATGTGCTGAGAACAGAAGAAAATCAATGAGGTTTTGTGAAATAACTGTGGATTGTGCTGTGGGCAGAGAACTGAGAAAGCACATCATAGATATTCTGGATCAATAGGATTCATGCAACATTTGAGCTACTACCGTAAGCTCTCATACTAATGTGCTTGCATCTTTAGCTCTGATTTGGGGGACTTCATTGTGATCTAATGTAAAAACTGTTTTCTATGAAAAGGGCAAGAAGGGTATCATCTGTGAGAAATAAACACTTTTCTTACCCTACCAGAGATCTATAAGCTTCTTACTCAGAGGTCGGACAGTAGTTTAAGAGCACAAATAAGAAACACAAGAGACAAAATATAAAAAAGATGGATGTAGATTATTTGGAAAGCTGATGCATAGGCATCCAGACATTTTCCTGTTAATTTAGCAGTCACTTCAGAAGACAACATAACATTTACATCCTTTGCAGCAGAAAAAAGCAAAACAGCCTGCTATCAAAGGAGTTGTCTCTGGCACATTTTTTGACTGAGGTTTGGTGAGTTTTTTTTTTCCCCTCTACAGCTGTATCATCTTTGGTGTGAAACAGAATAATTGCTGCTGGTTTGTAAGAGAAGGTGATAATTTGAAGCATATTTTGGGCTGTTTTTCTTGAGGGGGTTTAGTTGAAAAACTGTTCTTTTCAACCGCAGTTTTCAACATCGCTAAACTACTAGACCATTCAATATAGGAGTTGCTGCCATGTTGTCTGAGACTGTATTTACCTGACTGCCTGTCTACTTATACTTGGAAAATTCTTTGGCAGCAAATGATAGCAGTAATTTCATATCCATGTCAAAATTCATATCATAAAATGATACCATAATTCATATAAATAACTTGTTATTTTATGAGGAAGTGAATAAGGGTTATTTTGACTGTTTCTGTTCTGAACTTACAGGGTGTGAGGGTTCAAAAGGGTCCTTGCTTCATCTACCTACTATATTTCCTACAAACAGAGATGGCCACAGTTTTGGAGATTGAATCTATATTAGTTACTTTGCCATGGAAAATATTTTATCATTTGTTTGTTTTTACAAATAAACACAAAGTTTGATTCACCAGTCCACCTACACTCTGTTTTGTCAATGGAGCTGCAACAGAACAGCACTGGTTTTACAAAGGGAGAACCAGGCTTGTTATAGTCTAGTACTAACCAACATTTTTTCCACTCCCTCTAGCTAATAAAATTCTTTCATTTGGGGTATTATTCATCCATCCCTGCCCTCCTCCAGCCCAGAATATTCCCCATACTCGCCTGGGTAAGTGTGCAGGTTTGCATCTTAACAAAACAATGGGTCACTTATCTTCCAAATTCCAGCCGACACATCCCACCCTGCCACATATTTGTTAGTAAAAAGGGTTTGGCTGGGCTGTTCAGGCCTTAGTTTTTCACCCAAAATACAAGGAAATTCCCCAGCTGAGATTCTAATGCCATCTCCATTAATGATGTACCTAATTCTCATTGCTCTGGAAGCAGAGACAATCTCCTGAGCTACCTGGAGTTCAGTCCTGTTTGATGCTTGTCTGCACTGGCTCCTTCTGCTTGGCTGGCTGCAACTCCCACCCTGCCAAACCTCTCTAGCCCTGTGGCAGGGACCAGGGTTTCAGGAAATCCTTTCTGAACATCAGTCATAACAAAAATCCCTCAAACCATTAGCATCACACTTGGCTGCAACTGCTCAGGTTAAACCTCTACCTTCCTGAAACATTTTATTTATGACCTTTTGCATTTCACTTCACATGGTGCTTCAGTTAAACAACAGCAGAGAGTGTATGAAAGTCAAGGCTGCTCTGAAGATGATGGATGAGGCTCCCCCTGCTCCCCACTGCTTGCAGCCTGTGAGTCATTTGCTAATTTCCTCAGCTAAATCTGACAGACAATTACCCGGCATTTCATCACAGCCAAACAGATTTTTTTTTCTTGTCTATCTTTTGATAGCAATGACTACTGGCTACAACATTGTGTCTCAAATCTTTAATATTTTGTTGCTATTGCTTTGAGTTCTTGCTCTCTTTCCTCTCCCAGGGTTAAGATAATTTAAATGTAATACTGCACAATATGATGTGTCTTGTGTCTTTGCTGCTCCAAATTTTTCTCTGTATCTTCTTCTTTACAGCATATTACTCAAGAACTATTCTGTTAACTGCTTTATATAAATATTGGAAAAAAAATCATGTTATTAATGAGTATTTTTAGAGATTGGGGTTTATTTCTGAACATAACTCAGCAACTCTCCCAACTGCTTCCTTATGGCAGATGATGGTGATGATGTTCAATATAAATGTAGTATTTATAGTTTCATGCAACATCTAACAACAATCCCAGAGCTCCCTCTCCTCCAAGCCTTTTGGCTGGACTCTCAGCCTCACTAGATGGAGTGTTGCACTGTTTGGCAGACAGCCCAAGTGCCAGAGGGCCTCTCTTCCCCTCAGTGGGAAGGTCTTCTTCTCTGGATAATCTGGACCTGTAGTAAATCCCTCCTCAGCATGCCTGGTGCTGGGGGCAGCCCTGTGCTTTGTAGCTGCTGCCTGTGATGGCATCACTGGCAGATCCTGCCTGTCTGAGCCACTGGCTTCCCATGGCTCAGGGACTTCTCTGCTGACCACATGTGGGACTAGGACCAGCTTTAGAGACCGCTGCCCCAAACTGAGGAGCCTGTATAAGCAGAGCCATGGCTGTGAGGGAAGGATCCTGTGCTCTCCCAGCAGCTGATACAGGGAAAGGTTTTTAGAGCCCCTCTAGTTCAAACTAACAGCAGAGGATAATTGGCCTGGGATCTGCTGTAAGTAAGGCAAGGGATGTTTTATGCTCAGTGAGAAAGCCTTCAGTCACTCTGCCCTTCTAAGGACTTTTAGGAGATTTCATAATGGTCATCTGATATTCAGTTTTGATTTTTTTGTCAAATGCCCTATTTTAAAACATAAGATCTGCCCTTTCAGAGATTCTCCAGCTTCAGACAAATGATGTCCCACACTGTTTTAAAAGGCAACATCTTCTTTGGCAGTGTAAAGAAAGTACACTCTTCTCAGAGATGTTGTGGATGTTCCATCCCCAGAAGTGTTCAAGGCTAGGTTGGATGAGGCCCTGAACAACCTGATCTACTGGAAGATGTTCCTGTCCATGACAGAGGGGTTGGAACTAAATGATCTTTAAGGTCCTTTTCAACCCAAATCATTGTATGATTCCACATTCTGGGTAGCCAGTCAAAGTTAAATGGTCTCAGGAGCCTATGATATTTTCCCTTCCTGGGAGAGCCCAAAGAGTTCCAAGCTCTGTGTTTTGATTTCATCATGTTCTCTACATGAAGCCATCTCCCTCTCAGCTTTTTAACCTTTTGATATGCTAAATCTCTGTCATTTATACTACATTGGTTAGCTGTGAACACAGTTTGGGAAGCAACTGCATAGCCCTGGTAGGTGTTGCACATGGCCAGGTAGGCTTCATAACCTAAAAAAGTTGTGCGTTAAAACTGATAAATATTTTAGTCTACTCTTTTACACATTTTTCAGACTGAAATTTATTCCTGGCCATCTTAAACCTATGTTTCTTTCCTGGTAAATATTTCCTCACCTTCTGGCATTAAGTGCTAGAGAACAAGCCTACCCTAAAAGGGCCTTCTTCTCATTGACAGCGATGTCTCTATCCCTCTGTTGGTCCTTGTGGCCCCATCTGCACCTGCATCCACTGAACTGCATCTTCAACACCACAATCAGAGCTGCAGAAAACAAGCCAGGCTTTGGAAGACAAAACTTGCTGTAAGGCATAAAATATAGAAGAGTGGAAAAATTAACCGAATCAGTCATAATTCAGGAGTAAAAATATGACATTAATTAATCTATTTTCAAAACTTACACACACCTCTTGCTCTTGGCTAGATCTTCACAGCTGGCAAGAACTCAGACACTAGAAATCTTTCCTGCTCTTATTTACTCAACTAAAAATAGCTATGAGTGTTAAACCACCCTAGCACTTCAGCCTAGCACTTCTGCATTTTCTACGTGCACATATTTAAATATATATGTAATGGTACGTATTTTATATATATTTATATACACACAAGTAAAATGCATATGAAACGTGTACAACATGCAAATCAAATGTGTGCACACATGTAGGCATGCACACATACACACATATGAACACATCAACATACATAAGTGCTTTGTGGTGCTATTTTGCATGGAGCAGAATGTCCAGCCAAGAGCAGCCACATAAAAAATTTACATACTATGTGAAAATTCCTGCAGAACTAATGGCTTATCTGTACAGGGTTTGTTCACTCCAACTTCTGTAACTTTATAGAAGTTGAGCTGTAACTTAAGGTATCTTACACTAAGGTGATTAATTCCTCTCCCCCCACCTGCAATTCCAAAGCAGCACTTGGTAACAGCGCGGGGTCGTAATCATAAAGTATTGATGTCACAAGCATTTATTGCTAGGGTAATCAGAGGAGGAAAGGTTACTGTCTATGTATGTGCACATTCATATGTATGACTGCTGCCTATTCTTTGTGTCTCTCCCTTTGATTCCCCAACACATCAAAAGCCTTGTGGAGGACCCAGCTGAGCAGCCACCTGCGGTGGGGAGGCGCTCCCAGATAGTTTCCCATCTTATCACAATGGCCCAGGGAAGGCAGGCAGTCTTCCCATCTGAGCTCTCTGAAAAGGACTAACTAAAAGCAATTGTTTAAATTTCAGTGCTCCCCAGGAACATGTTGAGCCCTTCCTTTAACGTGCCTGGGTTTGTTAACATGCTGTCCCAGGCTGGTGAGAGGTGCCAATCCTCTGTCTCTTCATGCAGGCTCAGTGCTCGTTTGTGCCTGCCAAGCACAAGGGGTGGCCAAGGGCAGTGGAGAGGGAACTGAATGAGTCCCTCTGGTCCTGTGTGAGCCAAGCCTGGCTGTGGCTTAGAGCTGCCAAAGGAGCTGCTCTGGCTACAGCCCTGGCAAAGCATCTCAGCGGATTTCTGCCCCACTCTACTTTCATTTCTCCCATGTTTCTGGTCTTTGAGACACACACTGCTGGGAAACATCCTTGCACCTTCTGAATTAATCATGCTTCTTTATCAAGCCAGAACATGATAGATCCTTGAGGACAATGAATCTCAGGCTCATTCCACTTTGTGAATAACCTAGGTCAAATGAAGACAAAAATCTGGGGAGCGTAAGTATGCCAGGGAGAACAAGGGAAATAGGAGGCCTTTTGTTTCACCATGGTTAACATCAGCTGGTGCAAAACACCCTTTCCTATATTGAGGGCCAACGCAGTTGGTGATCCCAGTCAGATGATGAATACATCCTTCTCTGACACATCTTTATTCCTGAAGCCTCTTTTCCTCTAACCTGGTCTGTGGGCTGTCTGTGCAGTTAGGTCCCTTCTACAAGGACCAATGCTGATCCTGGCAGCCTTCAAGTTCGGAGTGTGACCATACTCCAGAGTGAAAACAAACCTTGCCTTGATAAATACACCATCATGAAATAAAAAACAAAAAATGAACCAAACCAAAACCAATCTGGGAACTGCTCTTCTTGGAATTGGCTTCAAAAGAACTGATGATCAAATCCAAAAAGTTTGTGGCTGTAAGTTATGAGAATGGAAAAATACCTTTTGTTTCAAGAAGTTCTGTTCTCTATAATGGCCTAATGCAAAGGCTCCAGGAATCAGAGGGAAGAGTTTACTGACTCTACTGAGGGGAAGGCAGAGGCACTGATGGCTGTAAGATAATATTTTTTTCCATTGATACAATCAATTTAGACAAAGAGTATTTTTTTAAAGGAAGAAAATACACACATTATCTAACATGGCTGACTCTAAATGCTGTGATCAGAACTTGTGTCATTATTAGTGACATGAATAAAAAACAAGAGCATAAGGCAGACGTAATTCTCAATGATTTTTGTATACAACCATAACAACTGATGCACGAAACAAACTGTCCAGAGAGAGTTGAGAAATAGCAGAAATAAACAATTATCTCAAATCCTGTGAAAAAAAAAAAAGTTACTCTTAATAAAAAATAGTATCATCTCTGTTTTTTGCAGTGGGTAGGGGCAGATGGGGGACATGACACCAAACAGCCTCCAAATCTACATCCTCCCAATAAAAAAAAATAAAAATCCATGAAATGCATAAGAACAAGATGGAAACACTAACCCTACTATCATCAGAGCTGTTTTGTGGAATAATACAGTCCTTGAACCACAGCCCTGTACAACAGAACTCTCTTACAGATAACCCTTCTCTCCAGTGGGCATTGGCCTGTCTTCATGCCCATCTAAATGAGCCTCCTCAGTAAAGTGAGTTCTCTGAACTTCTGTCCTGAATGGGTGTGTTCCTACAATAGGGCCCTGGGAAAGACATATTTGTAGCTCTCCTTCAACTGTGTTTTACCAGCTGTCTCCATCTGTAAAAGGGGAAAAAAGAGGGCAGAAGCCTATATAGGAAAACCTGAGCCCCTTAAAGTGCTGTGTCTGCACCGACACCAATTCTGGCATTTCTCAGTGACCCAGTACCATTTAAACAGTTTTCACTTTCACAAGAGCCTTTTCAAATGTCACAACATGGTTCCAGTTTCAGCTCTGATCACCAGCTAGACTGAATTGCCATTGAAGGATGCGGTAAAATCAATCCCCACACTGAGCATCTCCCAGTGAAATATGGGAAGGGAACCACACCCATTGCAGCAGACACCCCACAGCCGACTTCCCCAGGTACGTTTGCATCTGGATCCCTCCACTGACAATGGACTGTTCTTAGGCATTTGCATTGCATGAGAATGGCAGTTGCCTGTTTTGGGACAGATGGGTGAAACCCCACTCTCATCTAAAGGAGCCTGGCAAAAACCTTGCAAAGATCCCACAGAGCTTTCTGTCCTTTAAGGCATCTTGAGACCTTCACAGAAGAAGATAGTTCTGGTGGGAGAAGAGGAAAGGATGAAATCCTTGGGAGAACAAGCATTCATAATTAAGCAGAGCACTTACTAGCAGTGACAAGAGCAACAGAGAAAATTAAAGATGTCTCTTCAATATGTTTTTTGCAGTGAAATTTCCAACTAATCCATACATCAAAAATGTTTTTAGGATCAAGCTATAAATACAGCCATAGTTCACTACCAATTTATTACCTGTTGTTGTATCTAAGGTTGCACAATACATAGAGAAGACACTGTTTTACCATCCCAGGTCAGTGAGGAGACATAAATAATCTCTGTTTTTATTATGTGTTGATAAGCCTCTTACTCATCAATATTTCTGTGCTATGCAAAATTAGACCATTTAGTCATATGTCCCCCTCTCATCTAGTGCTAATAAAAGGCCTGGCAGCAGTATAGACACAGCAAATCAAGACCACATGTGTGGGGGTAGAGGAGGAGCAGGGACCATCAGCTCCATGATCTCACCCACACAGTGTCTGGAGTAAAATGGCACCCAGGGCACACACCAGCCATGATGCAGAGCACCAGAGCACCAGCCCAGGGTGGCATCATAGGATGTCTCCTTAGGCACAGCCAGACTTTCCTCTCCACTCTACTTTGATCCCAACTGATAATTCTGCATGGCTGAGCATCATGGGGTGGTACTGCATGCTTGAGGTTCAGGGACAAGCCTACAAGAGTAGAATATTCCCCAGGTTTTGGCCCTTCTTCCCTGGGGCAAACACAACCATCAAGAGGAGGTGCGGTGGGTGGCTGCCTCCAGTGACCAAGCTGACCTCCCAGTCCAATCTGAGACTGAGTGGGGAGTGATGATGCATGGAGGGGGTCAGCAGTGCAGAGACAGGGAGAGGATTCATTCCTCAGAGCCACACCAGGCGTCTGCCTGACACCTTCCCCTGAGCTGTCCATCCCACTTGGCACAAATCCTTTGTGTTCCCTCAGAGCTTTGTTTAGTCCCCGTGTAACACAACTCCCTTCCAAACCCTCCATCTGGACCTGGCAGGAAGTGAATTTTCCTGTAGGACTTCGTACCATGTACATTTCTCATCAGGAACTAAACGTAATTGCTATTTACAGAGTAGCCAAACTGCAGGGGGCTTTTACAAACAACCCAGGATGAAAACACACCCACCCAAATTGTTTATGGCTTTAGTGGGAGTACTCAAACTGTCTGCTGAAGCCGGCTGAGATTTTCTAAGGGACAACCAGTGCCCCCTCACTGGGGCATTTTGCTGTGCTTTGGGGCAATGGTTGCACTGTGGCATTCAGTCTGCAGGATCTTTCCCACAGCATCGTCCAGAGCTGCCCGAGTCTGCTCCACAAGCCCAAAAACCAGCCCCTCACCTGAACTGTTTCTTTGGACTCTGCAGACAAGCTGTGGGGATGGGCATCTCAGCACCCCCAAGGATACCTCCCCATCCCCCACCTGGCAAAGCAGGTTTTTACAGATTTTCAAAGAGGCTTTTGTAATAATAGGCACAGCAAAAATTGAGATCTCTCTCTGCACCTCCAGATTGTAAAGCCTAAATTACATTGCATTCTCCCTCTTCTGCTTCTCTAAGAAGAATCCCAGCAATCACCAGCACAATGGTGATTTCTGTTTTCTGATGAGCCTGTGGAGGAAGCTAAACTGCAGAATGAATGGAAATTTAGCACCCAGGCAGAAGAGTTTATCTGCTTTTTTTTAATATTAACTGTATTTTGATTAATGTGAGTTGATTCGTCCGCCAACAGACAGGAGAGGGCTGAGCTGCACCAACGGAGCCAACAAGCAGCAGCTGCCTTCCTGTTATTTTCATCTCTCTAAAGCCTCCCACACCTCTCATGCAGACATGCATTTGAACTCTGCTTAAGTCATGAGTATATAAGGGGAGGAAAAATGGACTTCAACTGATGCTATAAATAGTTCACGGTCAGTTATGGGTGAAAATCAGAGAGAAGGAAGCTCCAGCCTTGTATTAAGCTGAAGTGGTTTATCAGGGAAGGAAGAAGTAAATATATGGAGTGAGGAGGGAAAGTAGAGAAGATGGGCCAGTGTGCTGACACTACACTGAAGAGCCAGAGGTGAATGTCTGGGGATGGGAGCCCTACCACAGGACACGCACTTAGAGATGCTACCGGAGCTAGGAAAATGCTGGTCAGCTAAGGGTGTATCCCAGCAATTCCCAGTAGCTCAGGTTTTGTCATCCAGCCTCACTCTGTGCAGTGCAGCAGGACTGTTTGTGAGGACTGTCAGGCCCTATTCACATGGGGAAAAAACAGCTGCTCTCCCTGGAGGAAGAAGCTAGTGCAGTGTCTTGGAACAAAAATTTTGGAGTCTGAACAAACTCAAGACCTGGCAGCTCAGAGGTGACAGCTTATCAGGGACTATCACAGGAAATAAGTTATCAGTAACTTTTTCAGGGACATATCTCATGGCTTCTAGCAAAGAATCATACACTTTGGGAATTCTACAGGTGTGAAACCTGTTAGGAGCTGCCCCAACTTGTACACACCTCCCTCCTGCTCAGAGCAGGAACTCACAGCAGCACCACTGCTCCCCTTCACTCACACATCCAATGAAAGCCTGGCTGGGGAAGGACCAGTGCAAACCTGGAGAAAGAACCCAGTGAAACAGGCAGATCCATCAAGTGTTGCTGAAGATTACTGCCAAAAACAAAGCTAACTTTTAGACTGAGTTCATGTTTGAAAACATGATTATACCACATGGCTTGCTCCAGTAAGAAACATAGTGAGTGATTAAGCTGCAGCTATAGTCAGGAGCATCAAGATTGGCTTGTTGGGATGGACAATGCACAGCAAGGGTTTTGATAGTACATTTCATTAAAAACCAAAATAACTCCTATTCTTTGCTGAATATATAGCAGAACAAGTATTTGTGTTGTTTCTGGCCATTTCATAGCCATGAAGATCAACTTTCTGCCTGTATTTGAAATATAGACAGTCTGGGATCATTTTCAGAGTCCCAGAAATGTTGGCTGAGCACCACTGGTACCAATGTGCTGCAGTTCGTATCTCTGATTCTCTATCAGACACTGGTCTAAACACTTAATCTACAGCTTCTCAGTAACCTCTTCCAGTGTGGAGAAATTTCTTCCTAATGTCCATCCTGAACCTCTCATGACACAATTTGTGGACATTATTTCAGCTCAGACAAGAGTTTGAGGAGCAGAATGCAAAGATCTAAGTCCAACACAGCAGGTCAGAACATTTTTTCAAGATTGCCCTAAATATATTACATCTAAGTTTTATGTACCTATGTAAGTAGTCAGGTTATTTAAACACCTAGTGAGATGTCCATAGTTGGAAAATAAGCAAAACTTAATATAGGAGATTAAATTTAGGTGCTTTCTGCGATTTCACTACAAGCAGAATATGAAGTGCAGTCAGGGTCTTAAATTTCATCTGTTTCACATTGTTCTGTAGTTCCATTCTGTTGTTAACATCAGGACCTGGAGAACACAGCTCTTCCATGGGAGCCATCAACCTTTAGGGTCTTCCTTCTCTGACCAGTGGTTCAGCTCAGTTAGCTCCACAGAGAGGAGCTGACCAGCAGAGCCACAGCTCCTGTGGCTCCTCTCTTGCAGACTTCTGCAGCATTTCCAGGCAAATATCATCCCAGAAGTACAGTGAAGGAAATGGCCACTTTGCAGTCATTATTGATGCTGCAGCTGCAATTATTGATCAGAGCCAATAGTAATATTAGGCTCAGAATAAGGATTTCCCGAGAAGGCCCTCAACAAACAATGAGCAGATAGGTCAAATTAGTTTAAAGGTCAAATGGCAGAGGTATCCCTGGGTAAGGGAAGCCCATTCAACCTAAACAACAGAAAATGTGTGAAAAGCGAATACTTGTAAGTTGAGGGCCACCCTCTGCACATTGTTTTACACCTCAATTAGACAGAGATGATAAGAAAGATAAAAGTGTGGTCAAACTGCAATGAAAAGGAATGATTATTCAGATTTGCTGTGGTAATGACACTTGCAAATAGAGCTTGTCTCCCATTTTCTTGCCTGGGACACTTACAGGACTGTGAGATTAGGACTGAATACCAGTTGCATTTAACAAGGTACTTCATATGCTGTTTGGATTTCACAGTGTTTGTGCAAACATGAGATTAATTAAAGAGAAAGATGGTGAGAATCTGCTAACAGTTGACTTTAAAAAAAAAAGAAGGTTTTGCTTTCTGGTTCTTTTAAAGTCTCAAGTATATCTCCTCATCTAAGTCTATTGTAGCTCCAGTGATGTGGTTCTGTTATGGCATCAGCAAAAATCGATCAGATTTTCCTTGTGCCCAGAGACTGCATCCCTCCCTGCTCTGCTGAAGGAATTTGGATCCATGGCATGAATACAGACAGCACAAGCCCTCCTAAACACAAGCAGTGCAGGATGAACTGTTCTGTTCATAGGGAGAACCAGCCTCCAGTCTGGACTGGACTTGCAGCACAGAAGTGTCTTGGAACAGCCTAAACTGTTTGGCTGCCACGTACCTGTTTGTTTAACAGACCCGGTGAATAAGATGGAGCCAGCAGACCTCAAGACAACTCACAGGGCAGTGGGGCCATCTGTGGGCTGTGAGGAATGGGAAACAGCTCTGAGCTCAGGAAAGAGCTGTCAGCACTCCCCATAAAGTCAGTAACAGGCAGCAGTTTCACTGCTGGGGCAGCAGAGCTGATACCAGCTCCTGCACATCCCACCTGAATCATCACATGCTGAAGCACTGGGTAAGACACAACTCATCTTGAAGGTTAAAACAGAGGTGAGGAAAATTTTCCAACAAGAACTTGTTTTCCTACTGTCACTGCTGGTGGTGCACACCCCATAATTAGATGACCTGAAATTTTTTGGCACTGAAGAATAGCCTGCCCTGACTTTCTGAATAGTAATTTTAAGTCCCTTAGGACTGGCTTGGCTTTGTTGCTTTGCAGTCTGTGCCACTGCAACTCATTTGGAAACTACATTGCCTTAGTGTACAAAGAAGAGCTGAATGCATCTGGTCTCATGATTTTGTTAGTAATGTATTACCAGCAAAACTAACTTCCTTCCTTCCTTCCTTCCTTCCTTCCTTCCTTCCTTCCTTCCTTCCTTCCTTCCTTCCTTCCTTCCTT